>ML808803.1:229904-240559 GCA_009831015.1 Picea engelmannii
ACCCAATTTGGATACTCTGGGAAGAAGTTATGATTGTTTTACCTGGAACACCTTCTTGAGACTAGCCAATAGGACTAGTCAGATACCCTATCTTACACAAGGTGTATCTATAAATTTAGGATGACCCAGAAGCTGAAATTTTTTACACAGATAGAAAACTAATTTCTGTAAATGTCCTCCGGATTTTAGGGTCTGAAACGTTACAGAAAATATTTTATAGCGAAAATTATGCAAAGACTCATTTCAGGATTATTCTAGAACCCTATATTGTACAGGCTATATATCCGAAATTATAAGGCCTAGGGAGCTAAATTTTGAACACAACGTACCTTGATCCGTCCTCTAAATACCCTCCAAGCCGTTCCTTCTAAAAATTTTTAGAAAAAAAGTTATAGCGAAAATTCCACGGTGTCTCAGATGTAGCAGCGAAACCCCAAGACCTTGAGCTCTGATACCATATGTTAAGAACCAAACATCAATATATCATAGAAAAACCTCAGGAAAAGTACTCAACGCCTTGAAAAAGAGATAATTTCAGATAATAAGCCTCTGCGAGGGGGCAACCTCCTTTTATCCCACTTAAATGTTCAAGTACCAGATGATTCAGAATGAAAATGTCTCCTTGGTATATATAGGAGACTAGGAGGTTTAATGGCCTAAAGCCGACATAAATAAAATAACATTACTAATCTATATTAAAACTAATGGCCTAAAGCCGACATAAATAAAATAACATTACTAATCTAATATGCCCCAATTAAGTGGTAATGAGCCAATATTAGGGCTTAACAGTGGATATGTTGGAGTTTGAAGTCTCTGAGAAATATATTTTTGTAGCCACATAGATACCTGATTGTGGTGAGAAGTTGTTTAAAGTCATGTCTTTGAACTCTTGTTTCTCTAAGGAATTCCTTAAGCCCAAATATCAAGGAGAAAACCTATCTAAAGGAGTGCCCAAAAGTCACATGTTGGAATATTTCAACAAGATGCTTAGGGTCATTCAAAGTTACTTCACATGTGAAGGAAGGTTCATATGGTATATCAATACCATATCAGATTACTACTCCACTTCACTGGGAAAGATTCCATGAATCTTCCATTTTACCTTTTCAGGAGCATTGGCAAGATGTCAGATAGAGTCCAGGCTAAGTCCAAGCAGGTGGATACCAGTGTTTTTCACTCTATTTTAATCAAGATATTAGTACTAGATGAGTTGAATAAGACTAACACTGACTAGGAAACTTTCCTAGTTGCATCATATTTTCAGCTAGATATTGCTCCTACACCACAATCCAAAATACAAACTCCTACCCCTGTTGAGAAGACTATGCATTCAGATTCAGGAAAGAAGAGGAAGATGGCTAGGAGTGATAAATATTTTCAGGCTACTAATAAAGTAGTTGAAGGTGGTCCCTCACAACCTCCTGACAAAGAAATTTAACATGTGGCAGAACCTACACCTATGGAAATACTTTCAATAAAATAAAGGAGTTTGAAAGGAAAAAAACTTGTCTTTTCCCCATCAGTTGTTGCAGAAATAGTCAAACCTAGAAGACCTTTTACTAGATTAGAAGTTAAACAACATGTTCCTATGGAATATGCTTCAGTAGAAACTTCATCCTAGAAAAAATAAAAATCTCATTTTTCCAAGAAGCCCATGAATATTATTGATATCAACACTCCTCCTCATGAAAGTAATCATACTTTCAAAAGACGTAGGAGGCAACTTAAGGATGCAAAAATTGAAATTGACAAGTTGAAAAAGGAAGATTTGGAAGCCCAAATCAAGCTAAAGGATATGTTAGATCTATATGAGGAGACCATTGATAAGGAAATTTTTATGGCTAAGATATCTTTACCCCTTCACACGAAACTCAAGAATGTATATAAGCAAAAGAGAGCTTGCCAAGCCGAGATCAAGAAATTAAAAGAAGAGTTGTGGCCCTTAAAAGAGAAAGTAGCAAAAAGGAATATAGATATGTTGGCTAAGATGGATACTAGAAGGATTACTAGAAACAAAAGATGAATACAAGATAATATTTCACATCAGCATCATTTTTATCATGGTTTACTCTTTGCATGCAGTTACAACACTAAGTGATGATTTTGGATTTTGAGCTAAACTTAGCATCTTCATATGTTTTCTCAAGGTTACTTCATGTTGTAATGAGCTTGTAGAATTTATGGAAGGATTATCCCACTTCTAGTGCAATTTTTAAAGGTTGGAATCTTTTTTGTAAGTAAACAGGATTCTACAGGAAAGTTTGCAGTGCATGGACTCACTGGCGCTATGAACTGGGTGTTTTAGGATAGTTTGCAGTGCTAATGCTGCGAACTTGGATTAATGAATATTTTGAAGATGAGAGGGATCTCTAAGTGTCATGTTGAATTCGTTCATCATGTAGGGGTTCAGTTGCACATTAGAAGGCCACCTACCTCAAGGCGTTGTCTGCACTAAAGCCTCTCTTCTTCTCTCTCTGAATGAGATTCTTTCTCGCCATAATAGTTCAGTCGGTATTATTACCTACCAGGAATCAAAATATATATCAGATTTTAGATGGAGAAATATTACGTTGATTACTTTTTCTCTGTGGGGTATTGTCATTGATACAATAATATCCCATTCACTTATGAAATTGATGAAGAATAATTAACCAACTTTACCTGATGTAGAGGCAATTAAAAAATATGCATAAGTGAATATATAACCTACGGAAAAGTGAGCTAATCCAACTAATCATGCTTGAACAGTGGAATGAGCTACTGGCTTGTCTCTCCATCGAACTAAATTAGCCAAAGGTGTGCGCTCATGGGCCCATGCGAGAGTTTCGATCAGTTCCTGCCAATATCCACGCCAGGAAATCAGGAACATAAATCCCAGTAGCCCAAACAAGATGCCCGAATAAGAACATCCATGCCCAAACAGATAAATTGTTCATACCGAAAGGATTGTATCCATTAACAAGTTGTAAAGAATTTACATCATCAAGTTGTTAAGGGTCATTCTAAACATTGCCAACATTTTCCTGCAAAATAGCATTATGTTATTTTCTTGTTGTAAACCTAGTGCCACACCTTTATTAGGCATATAATCCTATGAATAAATGATATGGCGGATTCTAAACAGGTTTTATTGGAGATTTTTTTATTTAACATAGATTCTAACTTGATAGGAGGTTTGAATGGTTGTCAAGGAGAAAAACTCTTATCTTTAGTCTCATATTATAACCAAGTTTTCCTGATGTATGTATCAAACTCAAGAATCTTAAATGGTGAAAAAACAGACTTTTTCCTATTGTCATTTATGTTCTATCTCACTTTGGTATTAGTCTCTAGTGAAGGATTCATCATGATGCTTGCTTCCTTATTACAGTAAATGATTTATTGTTGGTAATTTCTGCAATTTGATCAAGGCGTTTTCTCTTTTTTAATAAGAAGTTCTTATTCAAATGAGTTTTCTTCCATATGTTTTCTAGAAATACTTGAAGTGACCCGATACACATATTTCACTTTCCATTCTAAGTCTTCTATATTTCATTTATATCTTTTAACATTGATTTGAATCTATTTAAAGCCTTGCTTGTTGGTGTGTATTTCATGGAAGGTTTTGTGATTGACATCATAAATTGAGTTTCACATCCATTTTCCACGCCTTTTAAAACATTATTATTCACATTCTGATCGATATTAGGCTTACATCTATATAATTATAGGTGTGACTTCTAATGCTAACATTTTTGGCACCGTTGTCGAGGAATGGATTGAATATATTTCCCTGAGTTATATGACAAAGACACTATTGATTTTGTTGGTGTACAGAAATCAATAAACAGAACGAATGCATAGTGCACTTATTGACTCCAAAGTTTAGTTGTGGCTCCCAAGACTAGGAACATGAGGTATAACCCACAATCACCTCTGGCTACACCTAAACCTAATCCAGAAAAAATCATAAAGAAGGGAAAAGCTTTGCAAGGAGCCTCCTCTTCTAAATTCGCAAGTACTTCTGGAGACCTACCTAACTCTATTTTCCATACACCAGTTGATTTTCCTCATGTTTATCATTTATCTATTACTAAATATCCTATAAAGTCAGAACTAGGAGATTTTCCTGTAGAATACACAACTTTTCCCCTGATCTCAATGAAGAAAACTTGGAAAGTTTTGATTTTCTTGCATCTCGTGAAATTGTAAAGTGGTTTAGACTTGAAATTTTGGAAGATATCCCTTTCTTAGGTTCTCCTTATCCCCATTCTTTTAGGTTTCTTGTAACTAAAGAAGAAGGAACCTCAGTTTCTATTGATATACCCCCAACTCTATCCAAGTCCTAGCCACCTTCTGTTAAATATGAATCTTCTCCACCTTATACTCCTCCTTCTTCAAAACCACATGTTATACATATTGTACTTTTACCTGTTAAGTCACCTTATACTTCTCCTAAAAGTCAGATTCCTCCTTTTCAAAATCAAATGGTAGGAATTAATCCTCCTCATAATAGAATGGATGTCATTGTGGTTGTTAGGTATACATCATTAGTGCTTCCTCATCTCATGAATGTTCTTCCAGTAGGAGATTACCTTAATTACATGCCTAAATTTAATGGAGAGGAATATATCACTATAGAAGAACATCTTGCTACATTTATAGTTATGCAAATAATTTGAATATTGAAAATGAAGATGTTTGGATGAGGGCTTTTGTGCAAATTCTAGATGGAGAAACTAGGAAGTGGTTTAGAATTCTATCTCTTGGATCAATAGCTGGAACTAAAGCCCTGGATGATGCATTTTTAAGACATTGGGGTGATAAAAAATACTTCTTATATTACATTATAGAATTTGGGGATCTTAAAAGGAAAGAGGGTGAATTGGTGTCATATTTTTCAAAAAGATTTAACAAGATGTACAAAAAAAATTGTAATGATATTAAACCCATTGAAACTTCTTCTAAAATAACCTATGCAAGTTATTTTGACCCAAAATTATGTATTTTGTTGAGAGAAAGAAGGTCTACAACATTGGCCCATATCTAATATGTTGCACTAGAGGTTGAATCAAATATATTAGTTGTAGATAAGTTGAGAGGAAAATATGATAGAGATAGAAGAAAACAAAAAGAAGAAGCCTCATCTTCAGATGCTTCAGGAATTAATCCCCAAGTTGATGAATTGACTAAGTTGGTTAAGTCACGTTCTGCAGAAATGGAAAGATCAAAAATTGAAGGGAGAAAAACAAATAGAAACCCTCAATATTTTGGAAACATAAATAATTTTAGAAGGCCAAATAATACACATCAAATTCTACAGAGAGATCAGAGAAATAGAGAGGATCATAAGGTTCAAACTCTTCTACAGAACAATTTGGTTGATGATGAAGAAGGAAATAACGAGGAAGCGGATCAAGATATTCATTGTTTAGGGGATACATATGATTCCCCCCATTTAACCCAAACTGCTTATGAAGAATTTTTAATGTGCAACCAGTTGAATGAGTTAATTAAAGGAGAAAAAGTCAATGAAACTCAAAACAAATATAATTTTAGGTCAAAAACAAAGGAGTGAAAACCAGGTACATCTACTCAGCCTAAAAAATTAGATACCCCTCCCAAGACAATGGTTGCACCAAATAAAGAAACAAGAAAACAAAACAATCAACCC
This sequence comes from Picea engelmannii, assembly GCA_009831015.1. NCBI lineage: Eukaryota > Viridiplantae > Streptophyta > Pinopsida > Pinales > Pinaceae > Picea > Picea engelmannii. Next base: position 235,561 of record ML808803.1, read on the forward strand.
ATTATCAAGGCTCTTATTTAAGAGCCAAAGGAAAATCAAAAATCCCAATCCTATTTTAATTTTGAGAATGAAATCTAGAAAATCAAGATTCATGTCCCACTCTTAGAGTTGATGAAAAAAAAAGAATTTAAGAAATCTATCTCAAAAATGTTGCAGCCTGAATATTTTTCCCTTTCAACAAACTCAGTTAACTTGCAGGATGAGAAACCTGCAGTTATATTGGGACCATTGGTAGAATACATAGATGACTCCTCTCCACCCTTTTACACCTCTTTGAATGTGCATGACAATAGTTTGCATAGTTTTCTTATGGAATCAGGTGCATCCCACAACTTTATGCCTAAGGTTGTCATATATGAATTGGGCCTAGAAATTACTAAAGCATATCATGATTTGTATTCTTTTGACTAAAGGAAATCAAAATGTCTTGGAATTATTAAATATTTAGTTGTCACTCTTTTTCAACTACCTATGAAAAGTATAGTCATGGATATTGTAATTGAAGATGTTCCTCCCAAATTTGGGATGTTGTTCTCTAGATCATGGATCAAGAGATTAGGAGGGACTTTGAAAATTGATCTTTCTTATGCTACCATACTAGTCTGATGCAAACCCTCACCTTCTCCTGGGGTTTACGCGACCTCCTAGTCTAGGATCATTCTTCTAAGGATTTGAATCGACTCTTGGATCCTTGTTGGATCCCCTATTATTGTTCACAAGCCATTTATTTTCCCTATGAAGGTCCATACAAATAGGAAACTTGTTGTGCGTTTAACTGAAAGCCCCTTTTATCTTTATTATCAAATTTTGGCGCTAGCCCATTTTATCCAACAGAAATCGCATGTGACAGTGGGCTCGGACCAGGTGCTACTTTAGCACTCCGGAGATTGGGGATACAGAGGGTCTCAACACCACTACACACCAATTCCTCCTAACTGCCAAATTCATGAACTCCTGAACTTCTCTCAGGATTTATGGTCTACACCCCACGCCAAGATCTACGGCTCACAAGAACTTTGGGGCTCCAGTCATTGGAATTTCTCTCTGCTCCAACACACATTATCTCTGGATTCATGAACATCAAACTTACAAATCGGAGGGATGACGTCTGACTCAGATCAACAGTCCATGATTACTCCAGAGTCTGGGCTTCGGGGTTTTTCACACCTTAATCAACACATTCTTCCGAATCTTCGAATGTCGAAATGGCGGACTAGGGTGATCTACGTCCCTTATTCCTCCAACAACCAAAAGATGTGATTGAATTTGGAACTCTAGGGTTAGGGGTTCCTTGATCCTTATCACCACCAATATCCTGAACTATCGAACGCCAAATTTCTGAATGGATTAGGGATCTACGATCCCGCTCCATTTTAGATCTACATTCTAGAATTACTCCAGGTTTTGGGACATCAGAGCTTTTCACAGCTTTCACCAACAACCTTCCGAAGTACCAAACTCCAAATATGTAAAGGGTTTTGATTAATGGTCCACATGTCCTCGCCAATGGATAGTCAAGATGGACTATGGGATTTGCGGATCTTTGTCCCAAGACAACTTTTCTACACAAGCTCCCGAACTACCGAATTTTGAATAGTTGGCGATCTGATGACACGTGTCCCTGACACCAACAGACAAGATATGATCTAGGACTTCAAAGCTTCGACCACATTTTCAATCAAATACTTAAGATTTGTCGAAGCATCGAAGTCCGAAGGACTTAGTAGGTTAAAAGTCATGCTCCTTTCTTAGATTTGACGAGTCGCAATGTTTGGACTTAGATCTGATCTCTTCTCCTATGCACTCCTCCTCCCGCCTCAAGTTGATCTAATGACCCAAATCAAATCTGACAACCAATCCAACCATTTTTATAACTCCTCCTCTGTTGCAATTGTGCTTTCCATCCAATGAAGGATTTATTAAATTCTTAAAGGCTTGGCCTTTGAATCTTCTTCTACATGGATGAATCCTTGGCTTCTGCTTGCATTTTGGAAAATGATAGTCCTCCTTAGCTTTTTTCAACACTTCAGATGAAGTGTGGGTGCACTACTGTGCTTCTCCTGTAGTCTGGAACTTAAAATTTTCTCGACCTTCGTAATCCTTGCATTGGCACTATGCACATTGGAACTATCTCTCTTGATCTTGTAATTGCTCGAACTTGATAGGGGATTGACCTCCATAATCCTTGCATTGGCATTGTGCACAGTGGAACTATCTCTCTTGATCTTGTAATTGCTCGAACTTCATAGGGGCTTGACCCTTTGTTATTTCAACAAATTATCATGCCCTCCTGGCACTCACGCTCTTCCTCTTGATATTTTCCAACACTTAGACAAAATGTTGGCTTTATGCACTCCTTGCACTTATCACCTGAGTCTTGGACTTGGATGAATCACCTGCGCACTCTTTTCACTCACTCTATGCATACTTGCACCGTTTATCCTAAGCTTAACCTCTGGGCATGCCCACTTGGAAACCTTCACTTAGAAATCATGTACAATTTCTTGCACACTCCTTATGTTGGCTTCTCAGAGTCTTCAGTAACTTTGGCATGCACTCCTTGCACTAGCCTTCCCTTGATCTTTTACACTTCTATAAGTGTAGGTGCACTCCTTGAGCTTACTCTGTTCACTCCTTGCACTGGCCTTTTCTATTTTTCTAACAACTCTAATGTGCACTCCTTGCACATGCATCAGAGTCCACAACACTCATAAACTCACACAGATAGAGAAGCCTATTTATTCTTGCAAAGGGAACATACATGAACTAACAACATTCATACATGTGTAGAAAACATTTATAAAACACATCCATTCACATAGAATATACACACAGAGAGAATCACACACAGAAACTCATATGTAGGGAAATATACTTTCATTAAATATGAATTTTCTTTACAATGTGTACAAGACTAGACTTCAAAAGAGTCGCAGTTGTTTCTCTCCTCTCCTTTCTTCTCTTACATGCTCTTGTATTTATCTCTAATATCGTGAGGTTTCTCATGAAATCTCAATACAATTGATCTTTTTACAAAAGAGGGGCTTCTCGATCCTTCCTTCACCTACTTACATTAAATTACATTTAATTTACATCTAGTCTGAATCGTATCTAGATCTATCTACTATCATCCATTAAAGGTGAATTTACATGAATCCTATACAAATACAGTGATTTGGCCTTCCTCGATCCTTACAATATTAAATTACATTAAATTTGATATTTTAAATTAAAAAATTACAAGGTTGGTGCTTCTTTCTCCTTGGGATATGCTCCCTCCTTGTTCACTACTACATCAGTTGTTGATGCTCTTCTGAGTAGGAGAAATACTCCTTCACCATACTCCTATGCTGACAAAAATCATGAGCTCCTACTCATGGCTCCTCTGTTGTTGTTGTTGAGATCCTCCATGGTCCCAAACTTCACTTTGGAGATGTCCACCTTCTCCTATGCTTTGTTGTTGTTGTTGTTGTTGTTGTGATAGGATCTCCTTTGGCCAACCTCCACTTGTCGTTGACTTTCTATTGTGTTAACTTCAACATCACCCACCTTATATCCTCTATATCCCTATCCAATTTGTACATGGGTTGGCTTCTCTCTTGGAGTCTGCTCTGCTATTGCATCTCCTTTTCCTCATCAATATCCAACTTGACCTGTTGGATGAGCCTAGTCTGGATTATTATTCTTTCTCCCAGGGATTTCTATTCTTCATACAGATCAAAAAATTCCATGATGTATTCTCTCTCTCCTGATGTAGTTTCCAATTCTGTAGTTTTTCTCCATTCATCTCCCTTGCTACAATTCATGAGAAATTTCACTAAATTCTCTTGTTTTACCATCCCTCTGTCTTCTGAAATGACAGAATCTATGGGTTGTCTGTCAGCTTCCTTATAAGAAACATATTTGTTGGCCTTTTCTCCTAATCCCTTTCCAAGACATACTTTGATCTCCCCTACCATCAAAACACGGTTAAGGTCTTTTCTTCCCTCCAAAATTTGCAAAGATGTTTCTCCTTCTTCCTCCTCCATGACAATCTCTCTTGGTTGTCCTTCTTCTCCTGCACCAGGAGTGTCACACAAACTGTTAATTTTAAAAACATTCGGCCTCATGGCCTCTTCTCTAGATGCCTCTAACATCACTTCCTCATGTGAATCACATTCACTAGCCTCTATTGGGATACTTGGCAGGAACATATTGATTCCCCCAATGATTAGACTGCACCCCTGATATTCCTCCTTAATTGTTGAAGTATTCAACTTCTCATCATCTTCATTCACATGGTATGCAACCCCACATGAACCTTCATGTTGATGAGGCTTCTCTCGTACCTCTTCCTCCTTTCCTTCTCCCATCACTCCTCATTGATCTAAACTCTTCTTTGAGTCCATGAGACTCTCGTACAGTCTCATCTCCTCTTTGCCCACCTAGAAACCTGACTTTTCCTTTCTTCCCTCTTGGAAGTCAACGATATCTTCGACCGATCTCTTCTCATTTACCTCCTGAAAATATGTGAGATCTTAAGTTGATCTCTCTTCTTTGTCACCTAGAATTTCTCCCTCTTCTGGTTCACAAATGTATACCATATCCTCCACTATGTCACTGAGGTTTTCCACTTGCCTTAGCCACATCCTCATCATCTTCTTCTGCCTCCTAGCAATCAACTGTTGGATAGGCCACTTTACTTTTTTCTTCAAGGGCCACTCATACCTCCAAATTTCTTGTTGCATCTTCTGCCATTGCAATGTTAATCGGTTGAGATCCTCTCTAGTCTCATTGAGATTTTTATCCATCACTTCTTTGCACATTTTCTTGTGGTCTTCTCAAGGATGATTTTAGGGGATAAATTTCACTCATGAGCTAATTTTCCATGGTTTTTCCAAAAACAAGATTCTCTATTTTAAAAATGATTTGCCCAAATTCTATAGGATAAAATTATTTTACCTTAAAAATCGCCAAAATTTTATAAAAACTATATAAAATCCTTAGAAATTTGAATATT
>ML808803.1:240609-277992 GCA_009831015.1 Picea engelmannii
TTTATAAAAACTATATAAAATCCTTAGAAATTTGAATATTTTTACAAAAATATCGCCAATCATTTATAGTTGGCATATGAAGGATTAGTAAGATTCGCCAAGGTTTCTACATTTTAAAATAAATTTCCATCCTTAAAATCATCTCTACTTCTCTTCGACCTTGTCTATGGTCTTCAATAGCCATGTTTTCCTCTGTGAGCTTATACTTTCTCACTGTGAGTTATAGTCAACCTTTGGTTCACCTGTTGGAACCGTCTATGAGTTGTTACACTCCTACTAAGTGTAGGTGCACACCTTGCACTCGCTCCTTCTCCTGGGCATTCTTTTCTCTCTAGATGTTGTACTCCAACTACTCACCTTAGGATCTCCATAGGCTCTCCTTTGCTTCAAGAATGAAACTAGTCATTTTCTTCCATCCCACCTAGATGTCTATTGTATGTTGCACACTTGCAAACAATATTCACACAGAGCATAAGTACTTTATCTTCTATCTTACCACTTCTTCTCTCTGTCCGCTATCTGCAAACAGAAATCAAGCTTTGATACCATATGATGGTATCAAACAAAATATTTTATGGGCTCTGATACCACCTGATGCAAACCCCCACCTTCTTTTGGGGCTTGTGCAACCTCCCAGTCTAGGATCATTCTTTTGAGGAGATGAATCATCTCTCGGATTCCTTCTTGATCCCTTTTTAATGATCACATGCCCTTTATTTTCCCTATGCAAGTCCATACAAATCTGAAACCCATTGGGAGCTTAACTGAAAGCCCCTTTTACCTTTATTATCAAATTTTGGCGTTAGCCCCTTTTCTCTTGTGGAAATTGTATGTGGTCACAGGATAGGACCAGGTGCTAACCAAAAGGTGCTACTTCATCACTCTAGAGCTTTGGGATTCGAAGGTTCTCAACACCACCACACCACAATTCCTCTGAACTATCGAATTTGCGAACTCAAGAACTTCTCTTAGGATCGACGGTCTACACCCCTCACCAAGATATACGGCTCATGAGAACTTTGGGGCTCCGGTATTCGGAAGTTCTCTTTGCTCCAACATGCATTACCTTTGGATTCAAAAACACCAAACTTACATATCATACAGTTGACGTCTACCTTAGATCAATGGTCTGTGATTACTCTGGACTTCAGGCTTCAGGGATTTTCACACATTAATCAATGCATTCTCCTGAATCATCGAATGTCGAACTGGCGGTCTACGAAAATCTATGAACCTTATTCCTCCAATAGCCAATGACTGTGATTGACTTCATAACTCTGGGCTTTGAGGTTCCTTACTCCTTATCACCACCAATCTCTCGAACTATCGAATGTCGAACTTCTGAATGGGTTAGGGATCTACAGTCCCACTCTGTTCTAGATCTACAGTCTAGAATTACTCTCGGCTTCGGGACTTTGGAGATTTTCACATCTTTCACCAACAAACTTCCAAAGTATCGAAATCTAAACACGGGAAGGGTTTTTATTAATGGTCCATGAGTCCTCCCCAATGGACAGTCAAGATGGAATCTGACCTTTGAGGATCTCTATCCCAAGACAAATTTTCCACACAAGATATCGAACCGTCGAGTTTTGAATAATCAACGATCTGATGACACAAGTCCCTAACACCAATGGTTAGGATATGCTCTGGTACTTTGGAGCTTCGGCCATGTTTTCAATCAAAGAATCAATATTTTTCAAAGCGATGAATTTTGAAGGACTTAGTAAGTTAACGGTCATGCTCATTTCTCAGATCTGATGGCTCGTGATCTTTTCACTCAGATCGATGGATCGGATCTGATCTCTTCTCCTACGTGCTCCTCCTCTTGTATGGGGTTGATTTAACGGCCCATATCAAAACCGACAGCCAATCCAACAGTTGTTATAACTCCTCCTCCGTTGCGGTTGCGCTTTCCTTCCAACGAAGGATTTTTCAAATTCTCAAAGGATTGGTCTTTGAATCTTCTTCTATAGGGTTGACTCCTTGGCCTCTTCTTGAGTTTTGGAAAATGATACTCTTCCTGATATTTTTTCAACACTTCAAATGAAGTGTGGGCGCACTCTTGTGCTTCTCCTGCAGCCTGGAACTTAAAAGGTTCTCATCCTATGCACTCCTTGTGTTGGTACTGTGCACACTTGCACTATCTCTCCTAAGCTTCAAATTGATCGAACTTCATAGGGGCTCAACCCTTTGTTCTTTCAACAAATTCTAGTTCCCTCCTAGCACTCATTCTCTTCCTCTTGAGCTTGTCCAACACTTAGACAAAATGTTGGCTTCATGCACTCCTTGCACTTATCGCCTGAATCTTGGACTTGGAAGACTCACATGCACACTGTTTGCACTCACTCTGTGTAGACTTGAACTGTTTCTCGTGAGCTTAACCTTCGGGCGTGCCCACTTGGAAACATTCTCTAAAAAATCATGTGTAATTTCTTGCGCACTCCTTGTGTTTTCTTCTGAGATTCTTTAGTAACTCTAGCATGCAATCCTTGCACTAGCCTTCCCTTGAGATTTTACACTTCTCTGAGTGTAGGAACACTCTGTGCACTCCTTTCACTATCCCTTCTGATCTTGTGACTTTTTCTAGTGTGGCCATCTGGCATGCTCCTCACAGAACTCATAAATGATGTATTTCGCACTCCTTGCTCTGGCCTTTTAGAGTTTTCTAACAACTCTAATGTGCACTCCTTGCACAACCGTGAGATTCCAGAACACACGTAAACTCACACAGATAGAGAAGTCTATATATTCATGCAAAGGGAACATACATGAACTAACAACATTCATACATGCATAGTAAACATTCAGAAAACACATTCATTCACATAGAATATACACACACACAGAATCACACATAGAAACTTATATGCAAATAAATATTCTTTCATTAAATACGATTTTGTTTTACAATGTGTACAAGACTGAGCTACAACAGAGTCTCAGTTCTTTCTCTCCTCTCCTCTCTTCTCTTACATGCTCTCGTCTTTCTCTCTAATATCGTGAGATTTCTCATGAAAACTAAATACAATTTATCTTTTTACATTAAGTTACATTTAATTGACATCTAGTCTGAATTGGATCTAGATCTATCTACATGTCAGCCATTAAAGGTGACTTTACATGCATCTTGTACAAATACAGTGACTCATCCTTCCTCGAGTCTTATAATATTAAATTACATTAAATTTGTTATTTTAAACTAAAAAATGAGAAGGTTGGCTCTTCTTTCTCCTTGGGATCTGCTCCCTCCTTGTGTGTTGTTGTGTTGGTTTCTAACGCGCTACTGAGTAGGAGCGATTCTCCTGCATCATAGTCTTTAGGGGTGAGAACACAAGGGTGTATAGAGAAGCACAACTACCATATATCATAAGTGATGAGGGTAACCCAATAAACCATCACATCTGTGTTGTTGATAATGATTTAGGATCTATCATTCTTCATCTTATCGATTTTCCTCAATCACCATAGGAAATAAAAAATCAATCACCAACAACATGTGAAACAACTAGACAACGTGCTCAGGCATGAAAAATGTATTTTGATGGTGCATCCTCTAAGGATAGTGTTGGTGTTGTAGTGGTGTTCATTTCTCCTTCTCGAGATGTCATAACCTTGTCCTTCAAACTAGAATTTGAAACCACAAACAACATTGCAGAATATGAAGCCTTAGTTTTGGGGCTTAGAGATGCAAAGGACATAAAATTGAAAAATTTTCAATTTTTGGAGATGCAGAGTTGATTGTGCATCAAGTCAAAAAAATCTATCAAACAAAGAATCCAAGACTGAAAGATTATAGGAATGAGGTTTCGGACCTCATTAATAATTTATTCTTATCCTTCAACATATCTTTTGTTCCTAGAGAGGCTAATACATTGGTTGATTCCTTAGTCGTTTCTGCCGGTAATTTTAAAATCCCACTACCTCCAAAGCCTAAGTATGATGTTGAGGTGAAACATAGACCTGCTATACCTGATAATGTCAAGCATTGAAAGGTTTTTGAGGATGATCAAGAACTAAATAGGTTTTTGGAAACAATAGATGATTTTTTTTCTCTTCATATTGACCAAGATTCAAATGATGATACAAATCTGCATGCTAATAAATTTTTGAACAAGATTGCAGATCACAAAATTGTTCAGTTTCCTAGAAAACACATTCCTAAATTATTGGTTCCCTTGGAGAGATTGTTTGATAACAATGATGTTGCTATAAAATTGAGTGGTTCTAGTAAAAATGCAGATCTGATAGAATGTAATTGAGGCACTAAAGAGGAACCCAAATATGTTAAATTGTACAGTAGTTTGTCAGAAAATCAAAGGGCTGAATATATCAAACTGTTGAAAGATTTTTTTGATCTTTTTGCATAGAACTATGAAGATCTGTAAACTTATGATACTAGCATCATTGAGCATAGGATGCCTTTGAAAGATTACATTAAACCTTTCAAACAAAAACGTGCGCAGATCAACCCTATGTCATTTCCCATTATGGAAAAAGAGGTCAAAAAATTGATTGATGCCCAGATCATTATACCTCTGGGGTATTCTGATTTGATAGTTAATTTGGTCCCTAATAGAAAGAAGAATGGTGATATTGGGCTTTGTGTTGACATCGGAAACTTAAATAGGTGTTCCAGAAAAGACAACTACCCCTTACCAAAAATGGAGCATATCTTGCAAAGGGTGACAACCTTATTAAGGATTTCAATGATTGTTAGGTTTTTGAGGTACAATCAGATTTTTGTGTTACTAGAAGACAAACAAAAGATAACATTTACTACTCCTTGGGGTACATTCATGTATGCCAAGAATCCTTTAGGTCTCATGAATGCAGGGCAATTTTCCAACGTGCAATGGACATTGCATTTATTGGAGGGAAAGACAATTTTGTGGTTATCTACTTGGATGATATCATAGTGTTTTCCAAGTCTAATCAAGAGCATTAACATCATTTAGAGAAGGTATTTCTGAAGTACAGAAAGTATGGGTTGTCCCTTAATCTCAAGAAGTCTCTTTTTTCCATGAAGGAAGGTAAGCTATTAGGATGTATTGTCTCAGCTAAAGGAGTAAAAATTGATCCAAATAGAGTAGAGGCTATCAAAACTCTTTGTCTCCCAAGGTCCAAGAAAGAAATTCAATCCTTCTTAGGTAAGATAAACTTTTTGAGGAGATTCATATCTAACTTTGTTGAGTTAGTGAAATTCATCACTGTCATGTTGAGAAAAGGGAATGAAGTAAAATGGACACCAGAAGCTAGGATTTCTTTTGAGCAAATAAAACAATCATTGGTTGATCCTCCTGTTCTGATTAGTCTTGACTACTCAAAGGATTTTTTGATTTTTTCCTTTGACTCAAATATTACATTAGTTGTTGTCCTTCTTCAGAAGAATTCAGATGGAATGGAGCAGCCTATATATTATTTCAGTAGGGCCTTGAGAGATGTTGAAGTCAAATATGACATCATGGAGAAACAAGTGTATTCTTTAGTCAAAGCTCTAAAATCTTTCAGGGTATATGTTCTTCACTCAAAAATTATTGATTATGTTCCATCAAGCTTTGTGAAATAAATTATAATTCTGCCTGATATAGATAGGAAACGAAGTAAGTGGATTGCTAAGATTTTAGAATTTGATCTTGAGGTGAAAGCCACCAAGTTGGTGAAGGGTCAAGGTTTAGCTAGATTGTTGGCTGAATCCAATTGTAAGGAATTGGGAATAAATTTCATGAGTACTAACTGTATAAATCAGCAATCTGATATTCCTAGCAGCAGCTTTCAAATCGGCTCAAAATTGGCAGAATGCAGTTGGTACAAGAACCTCATCTATTTCTCGAAAAATTCGCAGCCTCCCACTGGACTTGAGAAGACCAAAGTAAGGGCTATGAAGCTTAAAGTAGTCAGGTATTGTATTGTTGATCAGATTTTATATTGGAAAGATCCTTTAGGGGTTCTTTAAAGATGTTTAGATCCAGAAGAGGCAAAAAAAACTATGATTGAATTTCATGGGAGTCTATGTGGAGGTCATCACTTTTGGAGGACTACAACATACAAGATACTTAGAGATGGGTACTTCTGGCCTAGTTTATTTATTAATGTATGTGCAAAGATAGATGCTTGTGACAAATGTCAGAAATTCCCAGGCAAACAATAACTAAAATATTTTCCTCTAAAAACCATAGTGGTATCTAGCCCTTTTTATCAGTGGGGGCTAGACATTATTGGAGAAATTCATCCATTCTCAAGTGGCCAACATCGTTGGATTCTAACTGCTACTGATTACTTTACCAATTGGATAGAAGCCATTCCCACTAGAAATGCAACACATAAAGTAATTATTGGTTTCTTGGAAGATATTCTATCAAGGTTTGGTTGTCCAAATAAAATTGTTACTGATAATGCTGTAGCTTTTAAAGTTGATCCCCTGGTGAATTTTTGTGAACATTTTGGTATTCAACTTATCCACTCCACTCCATATTACCCTCAGGGTAATGGCTTAGTATAATCCTCCAACAAAATCTTAGTGAATATCATCATAAAATTGTTGGAATATAATAAGAATTCATGGGATTCAAAGTTGAAGTTTTCCCTATGCGAAGATAGAGTAACCACCAAAAGTTCAATTGACAACACACCATTTTAGCTAGTTTATAGAACTTAAGTTGTTTTCCCTGCTCAGTTAGCTTTACCTGTGGAAAAATTTATTCAATATCAAGAAGGGGAACCGTATGATATGATTAGTAGAATGCATCAACTTGTGGAAGTACAACAAACAAGGGAGCAACTTTTTAACAAAGCATGGAGTCATCAACAAAAAATCAAAGACGTTTTTGACAAGAAAGTGAAGAAGGAAGATTTTCAGCTTAGAGACCTAGTACTCAAATGGGATGCTCAAAGGAAAGATAAGGTAAAACATGGTAAATTTGAATCCCTTTAGGTTGGTCCTTTTAAAAATTTTGAACTTTTGCAAAATAACACTTTTAAGTTGCAGAATTTGGAAGATGTTGAAATTCTTGGTGGCTCGATAAATGAGCATTTTCTAAAGAAATATTAGTGATTCATTTCATTGAAGTGTCAATATATAGTTATGTTTTCTTTTAATAATGACTCATTTCCCAATGGATAAGACACTGGAACTACATGTTCATGGATCCTCACAGGGAGGTCTCCATTCCCTGTGGAGCCAGATGTTAGCACATAGGATGTGTAGGGGTCCAAATATTTTTAGATTTTTATTCGTGAGTCATAGGGTCTTTAAATTTAAGTCTTTGGGTTATATCTCATGTCATAACTCATGTCTAATTTTTTCCATGAGCATAGTCTTATGTTTTAGTCTTTGTAAGAGCCTTGGTGCCATGGTATTGTTTATCATCATGAAGGAAATAAGGGTCAGCATGGGTCATACCCTTGTTCTTAAAATAGTCATAATCATATGTCTTGCCTCAAAGGTATCTACAAAAGTTCCATTATGTCATTTTCAACCATTTGAAGGTCAAGTCAGATGTTGGATATGTTTGCTGCAAACTTACCTAAAAGTTTGCAGCACATCAAGAAGTACCTCATGCACTAAGTTCCCATCATTGTACTTTGAAAACGTCTGGAAGAATATTTCATTGTTTTAAGCGCATTCAATTCATTATATTTTCAAGATTGTTTCAAGGAACAACTCTAATAGTTTGAATGAAGCACGCTACTAGAATTGAAAGTTGGTATTGTGAATTTTCTATTGTAGATAAAAGGATTGGATGTTTCCATCTGAGACATTAGCCCAAGTTCCAAACACACCAGGTACTCCTTTGGTGATTACATGTTGTTTAAGGGTTGGTTGAAACTACAAGTTGTTATATTTAGTCCCTGGTTGCAAATTGTTTTAATACTTTATGTGTTGCCAACTCTCTGCACTATTTTTAATTCACATTTGTGGTATCCTACACCCTGTCCTTTTTCAATTAAGATATACCAAAACAACATCTTGCATTTTCTCCTTGCAAACAGAAACATTACCCACTTCCAACATAAAATATTAAAGATGATGTCAATTGGGTATAGCTTGGATGGTTGTGAGGAATGATTGTTATCCTCCACACCCGAGTTCAATTCCCTTAAAAAATACATGAATAAATACATTGTTGTAATGGCTTCGAGCCTATATGTAATGGAAAGTTTCCTTTGATTTAATTGAATATCAAGGAAACTACTTTCTTTCGGGAAAAAAATATTAAAGATGAAAATGCACATCTAATAAATCAAAACAATTGTATATCAAAAACTATAACAAGAGCCCTCTTTCAACCAAACCAGGCAACTCAAAATGAACTTATTTTTCAAATCGCTACCAAATACACTATCCCACACCACATTGTGTGATTGTAGCCATCCTTCTTCATTCATGGTCTCCCAAGGTATAAATCGCAACTCTTAAAGCATTGCATACATGTTGTACTCAAGGGGTTAAATATATTCCAAAAGGAAACCATCCGTATGGAAACCAATTAAAAAATTATTTATAAAGGAAAATTTTAAAAAGATTATGGAGATATGTCAAGAAAAACCTTTTAGTTTTAAAAGGGATGTTATTGAAGTACATTATTACATTTTGTTGGATCCACACACTTGAAAAGGGATGTTAGTGAAACACATTATTATATTTTGTGGGATCCACACACTTTATGTGCCTACTTGCAGTTGAGTTTGTAATATATGAACTACTAAAAATTTTATTGATAAATTGAACTCTACAACGATAACATAGATTTATAAATCAATGAAATTCTTAAGACTACAATGATTCAACAAAGTAATTGTGGAACTAATAGGTATGTAACAATATGAACAATTGTATAGAAAATGGGCAAAGTGGGTTCTCATAAAAAAAATATATATTTACAAATATCAATTTACTATATGAAAATAAGAGCTTCACTGGAGAAGTGGATGTATTAAAAAGTTTAAAGATTTATCAAATAAGGATAGGGAAATTGTTTGTGTGAAAATTACGTGAAATAATATTTAATGAAGATAAAAATAAAAAATAAAGACAAGATACATGTATTCCAATGTCTGACAAATAAACATCAATTGCTATAGTGGAATCAACCATATTTTTCAGAAGTCAATATAAAAATTGTAGATAGGAAAATCCCAATAGAGTTATTTGAAGTGGAAAAACCAAGTGTAGTTGTAAATGAAAATTTGTCTATCATAAAAAAAACCAATAACACATAGATCAACAAAGCGATGTCTACAGACTTCGTCAAGTTTGAATATACATATATTGTTACTAACAACATGGTGTATGTCATCACTCACCAATAGCACTAGAGAACACTAAAGCATTAGTCACCAATCCATATATCAAAAGGAAGCTCAACTATTAAACCTATTGTCACCTAGATCACAAACTTTGTTACATAGAATAATATCAGATGAAACAAAACTCAATGTACCTTTTGAAATATTGGGATTCCAAATTGAATTATTCCAACAACAAACTAAAAATCACAGTGGAAGAAGCCCTAATAAATCATCTCAAAATACAGTGAAGAAGAAAATCAATCTAGGGTGGATTCACCCATTTTCAATGCGACAATATTGTTCAAAACATTGAAGGTATAACCATCTTATTTCCTTGAATAACATAACAACAGAAGGAGAAATACAAAAAAAGAATGAAGGTATACCTTTCTTTCAACCATGATTTGAGGACAATGCATCCTTCAAGGAGGAGATGTAGTATCTATAAACCAACACTGTATGTTAATAATTCATTATATTATAATAATAATAATAATAACTCATTATATTATAATAACAATATAATAATAATAATAATTAATCATTGAAGGGTAATAACTCTTCTGTTTCGTGACCAATCAATGAGTATTTATACCGTCATAGGAGCTCTTGTAAAATTATCAATCAAATATTATAAAATACATTTTACCCTTTATGGATGTCTCTATTATATTATATTTACAATGAATATTTTTATAGTTTTTTAAGTTATCAAACCAAATAGTTCATAACAATGTGTTGCCTTTGCAAGAAGTCTATGTTGTCTAATAAGCTCTAATCATTACTTCCAATATTCATCTTCTAGAAGGTTTTACTCACCGGTGATGATAAAATCTTCAACAAAAATCTTCAACAAAGACAAAACCCATATCAAAGCCTCTTCCACCACAATATCCCTTATAAGGGAATGTATTGTAGAAAAATTTTGTTGAGAAAATAATGAAGATTAATTTTGAAGGTAGAGAAAAATATGGGTTGGTAAAAAGAGGCTTGTTTACTTGGGCAACTCTACCAAATGCTCTGAACATTATTACAAAACCATGCAAGCGTTAGTACACTTAGCTAAATGACATAAATAATGGATGACAAGAATTTTATCATTAATAGTGCATCGACGAGACCTCTTGAGGGGTTTGTCTTTTGACCATGTTACCCCCTTAGTCTAGGGGTAACTAAGGAGATCATGTCTCGACACAAGTCGAGAGATAGATTGACTAGCATAGCCCCGCAGAGCCCCTCCTATTCATTGATGCACCACCATACATCATCAGAAACATAGCATCACCCATTACATTGGCTTCGCCCCAGAGGCAATCAAGTCTTGTTTCATGAGGTAATAAGTTTGGTATCATGGTAAGGGTCACCCTAATAATTAAATCATTTGAACCTGTTGCAAAGAATTCTTGCTTGATTACATAACGTTTCCTTGGAAATTATACTCTTAGCCTTATTTAACCTTGGTGGCTCCCATTATGTCCTAGTAAGTTGGTCACCCTTGGGAATAGGGTGCTATTGGCGGGTTCCTTGAATATTCATTGTACAATTCTCGATCATACCTGTCACTTTCTATACTTCTCTCCTTTCGTCTCCATATCTTTTGGGATTTTTGGGTGCACTAACCTAAGAAGGTGTTGTACTTCATCTCATGGGAAGAAGGGGTTGAAGGCCCAAGGGGAAATGTAGCTATAAAAAGATAAAATTCAACCATAAAACCTTCCAGATGCTCATTCAAGAGGTCTTGAGAACAATGAAGTGCTTCTACTAAAAGAATTAAAATACTTGCAAAAGCAAAATCACATTATATAGATGTCCTACTTGTCGAGGAGGTGCATTTATGCGATGTCACTTTATTTAGATGCATATGGCACTCGATGTAACTAAGATTCAAGTGATGTTGTGGTACTCTTTTATTTCCATGTCTTATATTCCCCAATTGTTTTGTACTTTAATTAATTAATAAAAATAAATGGGCCTTGAAAAATGTTGCATCGCAGACGAAGGGTGGAACACCCTATGCAAAGGCATCCATAAATGAGACAATAAGAACCCTTGTATGTCATGAACCCCATGCCCAAAATCCTTACCCACTCAACCTCATACTTGCACATGACTTAGATAGGTTTCCCTTGGGAAACACCTTTGAATTAGGGATTGATTAACCCAATAGGATGCCTTGACACCCCTCCCACACCTAAATTTGAAAATTTGTATAAGGTCTTTGAGCATTTGTTTAGTTTGAAAAGGGGGGTTTGATGCACATGTTCGGGTGGTTTTATCATTAGATGTGGCTTAATTTCCATGATTCTTGTGATTTATGGACCCTTGGAGGGCGTATCTGGTTGTCTTTGCAGGACCTTGCTTGGTGGATAGGAATTCATGAGGAGATGACTTGTTCAAACCTTCATGGGGGATTTGGAGCCCAAGGATGGATGTAGAGACCCCATATATGGGGAAGGCCTATGATCACCAGTTTCACCTTGAAGAAGGAGTTCATTTCCTTTGGAGGCACCTTGGCAGGATTAGATGGAAATCCCACCTTCTCCCACATGGGCATTATGCCTTTGGAGGCATGGACATCAGTAGGGCTTGAGGCCTTGATGGAGGAGAGCTTGAGATGGACACATGGCATGTGTGTACATGATCTATGGCCCTTGGAGGCCAAATGTTGCACCTTTTCCAAGCTAGTGTACCACTTAAGGGCTCAATGTCACCCTAGAAAGGAATGATGTCACCTTTAGGGTTTTATTTTGTGTTAAATGAATTAAATCTTGTAAAATTGAGTTATGAGGTCAAATTATTGAGGTTGGACCTCGCTTTATTTTTACATTGATATTTTAGGGGAAAGGTGATATAAATACACCTTCCCATTTCATTTTTAGAACACAACTATTCCTCAACAAGAGGACAAATCTGAAATTTTCGCCCTAGTGGCATTATTGGTTGAAATTACTAGTGCACACCTCTTGGAGATCATGCTTTGGGATATTTCTTGGATATTTTGAGGTGGAAAATCATTCAACTAGAGTTTGTGCTTGATTATTCTTGGTGAAGAAAGTAAAATCTGCAATTTTCATTTCATGTTTTGAATGGTTGTGGTAATTTTACTTGTTCATGTTCAAGATTATGAAATTGTTTCCATAAAAATCCCTAGGAGAGGAACATAAGATGCTTCTTCCTCTCTCTAGTCTTTCTACTTCTTAAATTGCTAAGAATATATTGTATAGGATAGGCTTCTAAATCCCTAAAGTGATTTCACTTTAGAAGTGATATTTTAGAATATGGTTGTTATATTTCTCAAAGTCCAAGGAAAAGAGGAATTCTCTAGAGCCCAAAAGAGCTTGCACTCTAGCCAAGATTTCATCTTTGAGATTCAAAGTTTGGAGCCTTGAAGTGCCAACACCTCAAGAATTTATCTCTCCATCCTTAGAAAAATGTTATCATTTATTTATCCAAGTTATTGTTGTTGTAATTGAATCCATAATCCCAAAAGGCACTTATCTACTTGCTCTTATTGAAGGAATTGATCAAACAACTACTAAAATCTATTCTTTGAAGCTTCTACTAACTTATTTTAACCCTATCTTGGACTAATTCACTAGCTAACTTCTTGTTGTTGCAAAACACTGCTACAGCCATACTAATTCATACTAATTTTTTGCATACACTAACTTAACTCATAGCTAACTCACTCAGAAATTGCTTGCGAAAGTTGTTACTTGATCCTTGCGATATGCTTAATTTCTACTGTCTTTTCTTGAAATTTTGAGCACTAATTCTCTTGGTTGTTATAAAACAATAATTGTTGTTATAAAATGATAAATTGTTGCAATTTCACTTCAGCCATCATATATTATGATTGTCTATTGTCTATTAAGACCTTATTATCATATTTGTACTTGGAATTTGCTATATAAATGTTATTATTGTTCTTGTTCCAGATAGGTACATAAACTCTCTTTATTTGCCTCAATTCCTTAGACATAGACTATTTGACTTGGGTAACCAGTGAGAGGGGAGTATATCTTGATCGAATCTCTATATTTCCAACCCTTTAGGTTACCGAGGATACCTCCCCTGGGTTGGACCTTTATCCATCCATAAAAGTGGGGATTTCCTTTTAGAAAAATAAGTGTGCTTGTTTTACCATAGACAATATAGAAATATTGTCACCCAACCATAGGCACAAAGGCCACCCCTGAGCACCTTAACCTTGACAGAGAGAATAATTATGAAAGAAAACCCTAGAATCAATAACCAACCATGGTAGCGTACCTCTCTCTAGAGCTAGCATACCAGGTAGAAATTCCAAACCATAACCAAAGAGAAATTCCAAGACAAAACCAAAATTCTAGTTGCAACAGTTGCAGCTACAACTCTTCTCCAAACTTGCACACCACTGGTATTATGCAGTTGTGAGAGTGAGAGTGACAAATTATCTCTAGCGCCCTCTTATTTATAGTCATTGAAGTGAGCTAACGACTGGGCTGAATTCTACTTCTGGAGGATAATAACTCAATAATAAATATTCTCTTGAGTTGACTTGTCTCCTAAGGTTATTATCCAATGTTTTATGGTTTCTCTTTCTTCCTGAAATATTCTAGTCTTGTCATGGTTACATTTAGAGGTTAATACCTCCCATAACTACCATAATATCAACACTCCCTCCTAGCTAGGGAGTTATTAGAGGCAATGGTCTTGAGCACACATAGACCATTCAACTGATAGCATCATCATAGCCACATAGGTTATCTCATGGTCAAATCATGAGCACCATCATCTCTATCAGTATCATCTGATAACATTAATTGCATCATCTATCGAATCCATACTCCATCTAAGTAATCGGGCATGATGTTGAATAAGTCACTCACTCCACAGATTGATACAAGAATCATTCTTCTAATCTGGACATACATCCTAGAAGAATGATTGTCCTGGACCATTTTCCACAGGGAGAATGTATGTCCATCAACATACTGACTATCTATATAGCTGGAAATCATCTCCAACACTAGTGATATTATCCATGGAAATCAAAATAATGCCATCCAATAGAACACAACTGCATCTATCCATAGCAGTACACAACTACTACCCAGTGGTACACAAGCACTCCTATTAGCACACGGCTACTAACCAGTGAAAAACAGTCATTGTCATTGCATCACATCCACCATGGTAGCATGCAACCTATGTCCAGAGACATACATTCTCCACAAAAATCATATCATCTGATATCAATTTGTATAAAAAAATATCATGATATAAATTGAGTCATCTGGGCCATTCTTCCACTCACATCTATGAGATCTGTAAGATCATCTTCCCTAACAAAGTAAAGCATCATCCATGGGCTATCTAGAATATTCTTCTCAAGCATAGAAGAATAATTGTCCATGGTTTATGATCCTGGACCATTCACCTAATTGGGCCATTCCTCTGGCACTAATCATAGTGCAACATGGAGAGAATGAGTTTACCCTAGGGAATTCTTGTCCCTGATTGTTGAACCTGGACCATTCACCTAACAGAGCCATTCCTCTGGCACTAATCATAGTGCAACCTAGAGAGAATGAGTCTTCCCTAGGGAATGATTGTCCAGACCATTTCCTATGGAAATGAGTGTCCTACCCCAACCTCCAAAATGGACCATTCTTTGAAACTGCTCACAACAGTGAACTTCGAAAGAATGACTTCCCGTCGAGGAAGACCATTCTACTTGACCACTAATCAGAGTGACTACCAAGAATAATGATTTTCCTAGACCATTGCCCCACATTGGCCATAAGATGAATCATTTTCTATGGTACATAAGCAATCTATTGGACCATTTTCATTACGAAAATGATTATTTGATTTGGACCATTTTTCAAACTGGAAAATTCATGTTCGTCAGAAATCTTGAACCACTTTCTGAACTGGAAAGGAACTGCCCATCCTGGACCATTTTCCGAACTGGAAAATGATTTTCCATAAATCACTAACATATCAGTTCTCCCTCCCAACATGGGCGTAATCACTTCCATTTTCTAATATTGAAGTCGTCTCCACAAGCCCCAGCTTGTCTCTTAAGTACGCAAACTTTTCATCTTGGACAGAGGCTTTACCAAAATATCTTCTATATGCTCATCTGTGGAGATATAGTGGAGAACCACTTCTCTCTTCTAGAGTTTATCATGAAGAATATAATTCTTTATCTCAATGCACTTCATAATTTCATGGAACATCGATTTCTCTTAAAGTTTCACATAGCTCTGATCATTACAATATATCATTGTTGAATTCAGCACCTGATCAGATGGTCTAGAAATCAACTTATTGCTTTTGTACAAGCATAACAAGATGCAATATTCTCTGGTTTTGTAGTGTTGATTGCAATAGACTTATGTTTCCTGTTATCTCATGACATCGTGGAAAAGCTCAAACTGAAACATATCCAAGTAGCACTCCTTTTGTCATATGTACTCCTTTCCCAATATGAATCGATAAATTCATGCAGTTGTATGTCATAATTTAAACATCCCACAAAACAAATATATGGATGAGTATTCTACAAATACATTAACGAGCCAATCAATTGTCAATACAGAGATGGGTCTACTGGATTAGATTCGCTTCAAATTCTTCATATTTGTTATCATGGGAGTTAGCCATAGATTTTCAATCCATCATCCTGGACTTCTGAGTAACCATTATGATACACCTTCTTTTTCATAGGAGGTTTTTTCCACGCTTATGTTTTGTATGAGATACTCTACATCAAGTTGCTTGGATCCATACAAGGTATTCTTCCATTTGTAGACATGGGTCTATTTCTGGTATAAGCTTCTTTCTCAATTTGTTTTATTGGGAAGAACAGTCTTTTACATGTAAATTTCAATGCATGGATATTGCAAGGGGTATATCTGGTCTACTGGAACAATTTGTCTTCATAGTCTTCTCCCTCCTTCTGGAAGGACCTCTAATTTTGAATCTTGCAATGCTTCCATTCATAAGTACTTTTCACATTTTCTTGCATACATTGTTCTTCATCACAACTTCCATTTCTTCTAGTTGATTGCTTCTAGTGGGTTCAAACCAAGATGGTAGTCTTATGATTCTAGGTATAATAACTGGTTGTTTTGGATTTCCTTTCTTTCTTGGAATCATTCATGTTCTTCCTCATGTTCCTCTTTAGATTTTGGGTCCATGGAGTCTTCTATATATTCCATGCCCTTCCTTCCTGAAGATTCCAATGTCTTCCTTCCATCATAGGAACATGGATGTAAATGGACAACCAAGGATACTTAAGACTTCTTTTTGAAGAAGACTTCTTCTAGATTCAAATTGAACATGTTCTTCTTATGATGGCTAATACTTTCAATGGGAACATGGAAAGATACTTCATAATCTCCATGGATTCTTCAATGGATCATATCATTTAGGATAAGCTCCCTCCTAATCCTCACTTCATGCATGAATGCATGCTCTTCTTTTGGAATTATGTAATCATTTCCCTCCATCTAAGAGATTCCATGATTTCATCCACATTTGTATTTCATTCTGAAAAGTGTCACAAGTCTTATTCTAATTTCCTCTTGATTATTGACTTCCTTCTCATTTAACTCCTTCTAGGTCTCTTCAAGTTTGATTATAATTTCATCTTATCTAGCAGTTGTTACTTATATAATAGATTCATCAGGAATTTTCCAACCTACTTCATCTTCTTGTAGTCATCGTAATAGAAATCCTTATCTTGTTATTCTTTCATAGGTATTGTTTCAATGACCATATTTTCTTCTAAGAAATAGATATGCATGATATGTACAGGAACTATGTAAACATGGTATGTACAAGAACTATGTTATAGAAGAATATTATTACCTTGACTAGAAGAAGAAGTTTGTTTTATCCTGCTTGGCTTTCTTTGAGGGTTCCCCTTCTTCGGAAACCATTGCTTTGTTTGTTTCCTTCATTTTCTTTAAATCGGGACAATGGTTTATGTAGTGACCATATTTTTTACAGTTGCAGCATTGTATTTTTGACATATCCTTTTATCGATTTGGTTTCTTGCTTAAGCCAAACTTCCTCTTATTCCTGAAATTCTTGAATTTTTTTGTGAAGGCTTGATCATCATATTTATTTCGGGATTTGTCTTTTGTTTTAATACTTAATTCTTCTTTTGCACGACAAGTCCAAAGTTCTTCAAATGTGGGATACTCCTTTCTTGTGTTCATGCTTGCGACCAATGCATCCCATGTCTTAGGAAGGCCATTCAGTACTATATTTACTAGTTCCTTTTTTGAAATGATTTCTTCAATAGCTTGTAGTTAATCTCTTAACTGAAAGATTCTCACAAAGTACGATGTTATGATATCATCATCATTCATTTTCATGACACAAAGCTCATTTTTCAGACTCATTACTTGTCCAATGTTTCTGACTAAGAAGAGGTTAGTTAGGGCATCATACATATTCTTAGATGACTCAAGATGAGAGTGAAGATTTTCCCAGGTCCTAATAGGATGCGAACTAGGTTTGTCTTTGACCTCAAGTTGGCTCTAAGTTTCAGCTGTCAAAAAATGTTTTGTTGTTGTTTATAACAACAAACTGTTCAAGAACTTCATTATTGTTTTGTTACGGTTACATAGGATTTTAGGTGCTCTAGCATGTAGTTTTAGTCACCAACAAGTTAGCACATGCATACCATAAATATGGAACATGCCTCTAGATGTTTACTGCTGAAATGATGTTGTTCTAAACTCTATCATACATGAAAATGAACACAGGTATTTTTGGTCAACATGACCCTGGATAAAACTCCCTTAGGGAAAACCAGTTTGGAATATAAGTCTATATATGTGGAGAATAGAAAGTGGAATACAACAACTACATAAAACAAATGAACCTGATACAATAGTATATTGTCTCAAGCTGCAACACAAGTCCAAGAATGAGAGATGTGAAGGATCAGATCCTGCCACTGAGAGGGGGGGTGAATCAGTGACACAATTAATATATCATTTTTATTTTATTAATGCAAATAGAATTTCAACACAATATTTTATCGTGGAACCCAAATGGGAAAACCACAAACTCTTTTCTATTAACTGCAAAATTTTGTTTTACATGTTACATAGAAGGAAGATATTCTTCATTTTTTATCAACATCAACTGATCATGATGCACCCTAACCCTTGTTCACCAGCACCAACTGGTAGGAGGCTATGACCCCCTGTTTAGTCAGCTACAATTGACAAGGAAGGACCAACTCCCTCTGCAGGCACCAACCTGCCCTTGCACCTCCCAACCACCCTTATTGCATAATTATTTTTATCATTCCTTCCTGGAATATGCATCATCTATTGATCTTCTGATCTGGACTGCAAAGACACTTTTCTTCTCAACACTCTTCCTTGTTTATATATTCTTCAAAATAGTGTGAGAGTGATACATTGTGTCCCTTGGTTTTGAACCAATGCACCTCTTTGTTTAACTTAACCATAATCACTGATTATTATTTTTACTATGAAGGTTTTTCATACATTGATCACATATGGATCAATTCCATCGTTTAAACTCGATCCTGAATCTTTGTTATTTTCATAGAAACCGAATTCTGTAGAGGTGCTTCCTTTAAAACATTACATGTGACCGAGTGTTACAGAACCACAGGCTTACCAACTACAACGACGTATTATATTTTCATTTACATATCATATATCATATGACCAACGGCAGTGACCAGACACTGGGCCAAATGAGTGCTTGAGCGCTTATCAATTCAATAGTCATGATTCAATCTCCCTGATGAGATGGACGATTGTCGAGACTTCGCCCTTCAGAACTTCAGGATTTCAACTTTTCAAACCTTTGAATCAAAATGGATGGTTTATATCATAGAACCAGATCAATGGTCAGATTCGATCCTTATACATATATCGTTTTATTTCTTTAATCTAACAGTTGGGACTTAATCAAGCATTGATATGGATGGCTACCATTTACTTCGGGACTTCGGCTATTTCAAATTATGCTATCCTTCCAATGTAGTAGATAGATTAATGAGAATTCTCATGAAGTGTTTCTTTAAATTGGACAAACCACGTCTGCTTCATGATTTTGTCCTTCAGGACTTTAGAGCTTTTGTCATTTGCGAGTGGTGAAAACTCCCAAAGTAAAACTCTCGGAGTGACGTAACTTGCTTACTTCACTTGATGATGTGTCACAAGTCGAGTAGCTACCATGTGTCACTCTGATTCTTGATTTGCATGTACATGAAATGTCGATTTCAACTTGACACTTGCCATTATCTAATTGTGATACGTGTCCTTGCTTATGTGGTCTGTCAATGTGGTCTGTCACATGTCCTTGTTGACTTGGTCTGCTGATGTAGATATCCCACATGTCCTTGTTGACTTTGTTTGCTAATGTATATCTCCCACATGTCCTTGTTGATGTGGTTTGTCACATGTCCTCTTGAATCGGACGGTTGAGGATTACTTCGGATGATCTGGCGATCGAGAATTTATTTCGGCTCTCCGGGCTTTGGGAATTTCAAACCTCAAACAATCTGGAGCGTAACCTCCTCACATATTTAGACCCGAAGTGAATGATGTTCTTTTGATCCAGATCATTTATCAACGGCTCGATTTGTATGCAATGTTGATTTTTCCTTGGTTTAAATCCAACGATCCTTCTTCTATCTTATCATGTCCTTCCACTTTAGAATGATCTAACGAATGACAGATGTTTGGATAACTGAGAACTCATCCTTTCTTCTTATCCTATCCTTCCACTTCAAAAGTGATCCAATGGCCAACAAGTATTCGGGTATTTGAATTCTCAGACTTTTTCAGCTTATCGTGTCCTTCCACTAAAAAGTGATCCAATGGCCGACGGGTATTCAGATAATTGAATTCTCAATTGTTTTGACCCGCTTATCCTATCCGTCCACTTAAAGTGATCCAACGGTCATGAAGACACTCAAAGAAGATCAACAGTTAAGGATGGTTGCGGAACCACAACTTGCAAGTGATTTAACTCGTCACCAAAACTCCGCAATTTGAATTTGTGCATTGTTGGTGAGTCAACCACAATTGTCGATATTCGAGGCTATAAGATATGATGGTCCTGACTAATTTCGAGATTGGAAATAACATGATATTGAATTCTCCTTTCGATCTCTGCAATATATGCCTGTCATTGATCTGGAGATTGTGCATCCGATGGCAATGACTTAATCTGACTTACTCTAATCATTTTTTGGATCAACCACATTTGTAGATGTTTGAGTTTATGAGATCTAACGATCTATACCAATTACGATATTGCAACTAGCGAGAAGTTTAATTCTTCTTTCACTCTTTGCAATTAATCCCTGCCATTAATCTAGCGATTGAGCATCAACGGTCTTGATTTGATCTAAGTTTCATCGTGCCATACCTACTGAGTTTTGATATTCATTCGTTAACTCTCCTGAGCTTTAATCTCTTCATATCGTCCAACTGTTTGACATCAGTCATTATATACTGTTGACTAGTCCTCCAACGATTCTTTTGAAATTCATTGCGCCATCTCTTCTGAGATTTGATATTCATTCTATAATCCTCCTAAGATTTTATCTCAACTTATCATCACATCAATGATATCAATTGTTGACATCAATGACACTATGTCCAACAATCTCCCCCTTTGTCATTGATGGAAACACACCAACTTCATACACAGTCTCCCCCTGTGATGATGGTTCTCTCCTCTGAAGTTATTCTCCCCCCTTTAACATCAATGGAAAAGGGTTTCTTCTCCTATGATCTGTCTATCTAAATACTTTTGATCAAAGTCTTGACCATTGGTAACTCCTCCTGCAATCACACTTTTCCTGTCATAATTGAATGACTCCTTCTGACGTTGATTGTTGTCTCCCCCTGAATAGGTGTCAACTGATGCATTATTTTCTTGAAAGATTTAGGTTGGAAGAAGGATTACTCCCAATTTTTGCCTGAGATAATCAAATACATCTCTACTTAAGGGTTTTGTGAAAATATCTTCCACCTGTTCTTGTGTTGGAACATATTCCAATTTAATTTTCTTATTTTCAGCCTCATCTCTTAAATAGTGATATTTTATGGGAATATGTTTTGATTTGGAGTGTTGGACAGGGTTCTTGGAGAGACTTATAGCTCTTGTATTATCACAGTGGATAATAATAGGTTCTTCAAATACTATATTGATGTCTTGTAGGGTTTGTTTCATCCATTCCACTTGTGTGCAACATTTTGTTGCTGCAATATACTCAGCTTCAGTGCTAGACAGAGAAATTGAGGATCGTTTCTTGCTTATCCAAGATACCAATGATTCTCCCAAAAAGAATGCTCCTCCACTTGTACCTTTTATGTCATCTACACTAATTGCCTAATCTGCATCTGAATAGGCTTTTAAAGTGAATGAATCCTTGCTAGGGTACCACAAACCAATATCTATGGTTCCTTTCAAATACCCGAAGATTCTTTTTACAACTTGAACATGGTTCTCCTTTGGTGTTTCTTGGAATCTAGCCACCATCCCAATTGCTTGCTTGACATTAGGTTTGTAAGTTGTTACATAGAGTAAACTCTCAATAATTGATCTGTAGTGTTTTGTATCTACAGCTTTGGACTCATCTTCCTTGCATAGTTTGCACCCAACTATCAAAGGTATAATAATAGGTTTGCAACCCTCTAACTGGAATCTCTTAAGCATATCTTTAACATACTTAGACTGATGGATAAAGAATCCTCTTTTGGATTGCATTATTTGTAGTCCTAGAAAGAAATTCAGTTCACCAAGAAAAGACATTTCAAATTCTTGTTGCATCCTCCTAGCAAAGTCCTTACTCATTTTTTCATCACTACTGCCAAATATAATATCATCAAAATATACTTCCACAATAATCATGTTATTAACAACAATTTTACAATAAATATTGTTGTATGTTGATCCTCTTTTGAGGCCTTGTTTTTGTAAATAAGAATCTAGCCTTGCATATCATGCTTTGGGTGCTTGTTTTAGCCCATAGAGTGCTTTCTTTAATTTACAGACATAGTCTCATTTGTTAGTTAATTTGAATCCTTCTGGTTGCTCAATATAGACTTCCTCTTCTAGGTTTCCATTGAGAAATGCTGACTTGACATCCATTTTCTATACTTTAAATTTTCTGTAGCTGGAGAAATATAAGAACATCCTAAGTACCTCTAATCTAGCCACATGTGATAATGTTTCTTCATAGTCTACTCCTTCAACCTGAGCATACCCTTTACATACTAATCTATCTTTTTTCCTGATTACTTGCCCATTCTCATTCATTTTATTTTTATACACCCATTTAGTTCCAATGACATTTTTGTTTTTTAGTCTTGGAACTAGTTCCCAAGTCTGATTTTTTTCAATTTGGTCCAATTCTTCATTCATAGCTTTAACCCAATTCTCGTCTTTACATGCATCTTTGATTGAGTTGGTATCAATATGTGACAACAATGCTATTTTTGTTTGATACATTAGTTGTCTTATTGTGTGCACTCCATCATTCATATCTCCAATAATCAATTCTTCAGGATCATTCTTTTGAGTCATTCTTAAGGGTGTCTTTGTGTCTCTTCTTGGGAATTCCTCTCTTATCTCTTCTT
The DNA here is from genome assembly GCA_009831015.1 of Picea engelmannii. Taxonomy (NCBI): domain Eukaryota; kingdom Viridiplantae; phylum Streptophyta; class Pinopsida; order Pinales; family Pinaceae; genus Picea; species Picea engelmannii. Next base: position 263,544 of record ML808803.1, read on the forward strand.
GAATATCTTCTTCTTCTTCATGCGTATGCATATCATCATATTCCCTTTATTTATTCTCTTCTAATTCTTCTACTTGTGTGCCAATTGTCTCATCATCATCTCCATCTTCACTTTCAAGTATAGTCTCTTGATTTTTTATTCTTAACGTTTTTAGGTCATCCACCTTCACATATGCACTCTCAACAATATTATGTGATCTAAGATTGTATCATTTTTATGCTTTCTTGTTACAAGAATATCCAAGAAAAATACCCTCATCAGATCTAGCATCAAATTTTCCAAGATTCTCATCAAGTCTTTTGATGTAGCATTTACTTCCAAAGACCTTGAAGTATTTTACCAATGGAGCTCTCCCAAACCATAGTTCATAGGGAGTCTTATCACTATTAACCCTGAGTTGGCCTCTATTAAATATGTATATTGTTGTGCTTACAGCTTCCCTCCAATATCCATCAGACATTTTTTCTTCATTGAGCATAGTCCTTATAGCCTCCTAAATTGTTTTATTCTTTCTCTCAGCAATCTCGTTTTGTTGAGGTGTTCTAGCATCAGAGAATTGTCTTTTTATTCCATGTGTTTCACATAAAAGATCAAAATATTTTGAGGTGAATTCACCACCATTGTCTGATCTAAGACATTTGATTTTTTTCTCCTTTTTATTTTCAACAAGGGTTTTAAAGGCTTTGAATTTGTTAATTGCTTCTGATTTTTCTTTGAGACAACATATCCAACCCATTCTAGTAAAGTAATCAATGAACAACATAAAGTAAGACTCTCATTGCAAACTCTTGGTCCTTGTAGGTCCACATAGGTCAATGTGAACAAGATCTAAAGGTTTTTAGGTTGTGTATTATTTTGCTTTGAACCTTATTCTAGTTTGCTTCCTTAGTCGACAGTGTCTACACGTAGTATTTGATGGATTTATGATCTTTGGCAAGTTTCTTACTGCTCCAAGATTGTTGAATTTCACTAGATTGTCAAATTTAATATGCCCCAACCTTCTATTCCATACCCAACATTCATCTACTAGATTCATATGGAATTCCTCATTCAATTTTGCATCTAGTATATACACATTTTCGGGAGTTCTAGGAGAAGTACCAACCAGTTTTCCTGTGTCTTCTCTCCTAATCTCACATTTCTAGGAATCAAAGATGCAAAAGTGCTCCTGATCACAAGTTTGGCTGACACTTAATCGGCTAGGTTTCAGTTTTTCAACAAGTAGCACATTCTTGGCTTTGTCTTTTCCCAAAATCACAGTGCCTTTCCCAAGTATGTTACCTAAAGCATTGTCACCAAATGTAACTTTTCCTTTTCTTTTTTTTTTAAGTTCAAAAACTTGTCTTTGTTTCCTATCATATGTTTTGAGCACCCACTGTCAACATACTAAAGATCTTATTTATATTGGGATTTTAAGACAATAAGACATTCTTTCTTTGGTGTTTTTTTCTTTCCAACGCTTCTTTTGCTCTCTAATGAATCTTGGTTGTTCTGAGACTTCCATTAATTTTCAATTATTGGCCTTATGTCCATAGTTATGGCATATGAACCATTCCAAGTCCACTTCTTGTAGAGGTGCAAAAGAGTTCTAGTTTATGCTTTTGACTTGATTTCCTGCTTGGTTATCTTTACGGTTATAGTTCTTAACCCTCAAACTTTTCTTTCTATATGCTCTACAATTCATAGCTTTGTGTCTGAAATTAGAGCATGCAAAGCAATAACCAAAGAAAATGTGAGGATACCTGTTTTGATAGAACTTCTTTGGTTTTGTTTTATCTTCCTTCTTGATGGGTGGAAGTGGTCCTCTGGAGTTCTGATCATTTCTTGTCTTCTCTTCATTTTTTTCCTTGAATGTACTGAGGAGAGTATCTGCATAAGATTTTGAATTAACTTGGATTTATTCTTGTGAATAGCCTATTCCATTTTTATTACCTAAATCCCTTTGTGTGGTAATAATATTATCTAATATTTTAGAATTATTTTCATATTTTGTTTGAACAAGCTTTTCATCCAGTTCTTTTCTCAGGTGGACTATTTCTACCTCCATTCTTTCACAGGTTGCTTGTTTTTCTTTAAGAGACTTTTCCAGACTTTCTTCGATCCTATTTGCTTATAGAATTTGGTTTTTCAGGTTGCTCATGAGTTTCTCCATCTCATTTTATTTATGTTCATGTTTTTCTTTTTGTTAAACTACAAAACTTTTCAGTTGTCTATATCTGGTTTTGTATTTTCTTAACTCATCCAAGGCACTGAGAAGTTCTTCTTCCATATTAACTTTTTCTTCATCTTCTGACTCTTTCTCATGTTTAATTTCTTATATATTCTTAGACTCTTCAATACCTAGAAAAATGACTTCATCATCATTAGATTCATCACTATCACTGAACTCTAATGAACTGTTGTTTTCTTCTTTTGAGTAGAAATTATTTTTTCTTTTGTAAAAATTTTTCTTGTAGTTGGGTTTTTCCTTCTTCTTGTATTATTTAGTTTTGTTTTATTCATCCTCAAAGTCCTCCTTGGGATAGGGACACTTTGTTGCAAAGTAGCCAACCTTGCCATAGTTAAAGCATTTGAAAGGGAGCTTGCCTTTGTACTTCACTGCTCCTTTCAGATGTTTCTTTATAAAATTGGCTTCTTCCACATCAGATTCTTCATGATGGCTAGATTGAGGGTTTTACTTCTGACCTTTTTTTTTCTTGAGCACCTTGAAGGCTGCCTCTCCTTGTGGGAAGTTCTCATGACCTAATATTAACTCATAGGCAGTGAGGATTCCATACAATTCATCCATGGTGAGTTTATCTAGATTTTCTCGATCTTCAAGAGAGGACACTTTAGGATTGTATAGAATAGGTAGTGTTCTTAATACTTTTTCAACTAGCTCATTGTCTGACACTTCTACTCCCAATCCTTTGATTGCATTAACAATATTATCAATTCTTTCAAAGTACTCTGATATATTATCTTCATCCTTCATTTTCAGACCTTCATATTGTACTCTGAGAGTCTGGAGTTTGGCCCTCTTTACCTTGGAATCTCCTACATATATGGTTTCCAATTTATCCTAGATTTTTTTTGCATTATTATAGTTTAGTACCTTAGCAAAGATTTTCTTACTTAGTCTAGCTTGTAGTGTGTTTAAAGCCTTTACATGGTCCCAAAAAAATTTCTTGTCTTCTGCTTCTGTGGGAGTGGTTTTTGGAACATCGTATCCCTTTTCCACTAATGTCCATACTTCCAGTCCAATGGACATCATATAGATTTTCATTCTAACACTCCAGAAGACATAGTCTTCACCATTAAATAGGGGGATTTTTTATGACATCTTCAATTGTTGATCCATTCTAATGTATATTCCTCTTCAAGTGATTTAAACCTTTTGTGAAGAGACCTACTTTGATACCAATTGAAGGAGAAGATCCTGTCACTAAGAGGGGGGAGTGAATCAATGACACAATTATTATATCATTTTTCTTTTATTAATGCAAACAAATTTTAACACAATATTTTATCGTGGAACCCAAATGGGAAAACCACAAACTCTTTTCTATTAACTAAAAAATTTAGTTTTACATGTTACGTAGAAGGAAGATATTCTTCCTTTTCGATCAACACCAACTGATCATCATGCACCCACACCCTTTCTCACCAGCACCAACTGGTAGGAGGCTACAACCCCCTATTTAATTAGCTACAAATGACAAGGAAGCACCAACTCCCTCTGCAGGCACCAACTTGCCCTTGCACCACCCAACCACCCTTATTTCATAAGTATTTTCAACTTTCCTTCCTAGAATCTGCTTCAGCTATTGATCTTCTGATCTGGACTACAAAGACACTTTTCTTCTCAACACTCTTCCTTGTTTACATATTCTTCAAAATGGTGTGAGAGTGATACACTGTGTCCCTTGGTTTTGAACCAACACACCTCTTTGTTTAAATTAACCATAATCATTGATTATTGTTTTCACTGTGAAGGATTTTCATAAATTGATCACATATGGATCAATTTCATCCTTTAAACTCGATCTTGAATCTCTGTTATTTTCACAGAAATAGAATTCTGCGGAGGCGCTTCCTTCAAACAATTACATGTGACCGAGCATTACAAAACCATGGGCTTACCAGCTACAACAATGTATTATACAGCCTAAGTGGGCCTAATGGTTAAGAACATGTGTTTCCTCTTAAGAGGTCACAAGTTCAAATCCAAAGGGGGGTAGGGTATGTATACCTCTGTAGACTTTACCAGTCAAATCGTTGGGCAGAGGGGGGTCCCTTGTCCCACAAACAAGGGCGTCTCATACACCAATTTGGTGTGGCTTGGTCATGACCTTAAAAATAGATTATTATTATTATTATTATTATTATTATTATTATCATCATCATATGACCAACAGTGGTGAACAGAAACTGGGCCAAACAAGCGCTTGAGCTCTTATCATATGACCAACGGCTGTGAAAACTCCCGAAGTAAAATTTCGGGAGTGTCATAACTTGCTTACATCACTTTATGACGTGTCACAAGTCGAGTATATGCCATGTCTCACTCTGATTCTTGATTTGCATGTACCTAAAATTTTGATTTAAAATTGACACTTTTCATTATCTGACTGTGCCACGTGTCCTTTCTTACATGGTCTATCAATGTGGTATGTCACATTTCCTTGTTTACTTGGTCTATTGACGTATATCTCCCACACATCATTGTTGACGTGGTATGTCACATGTCCTCTTGAATTGGATAGTTGAGGCTTACTTCGGATGATCCGACGGTCGAGAATTTATTTTGGCTCTCCGGGCTTCAAGAATTTCAAATATCAAACAATCTAGAGCGTAACCTCCTCACATATTTAGACCCAAAGTGAATGATGTTTGTTTAATCAAGTTCATTGATCAATGGCTCAATTTGTATGTGATGTTTCTTTTTCCTTGGTTTAAATCCAACGGTCCTTCTAGCTTATCATGTCCTTCCACTTTAGAATGATCTAGCGGATGATGGAAGTTCAGAGAATCGAGAACTTGGCCTTTCTTCTTATACTGTCCTTCCACTTCAAAAGTGATCCAACAGCCAACAGGTATTCAAGTATTCGAATTCTCAGACTTTTTCAGCTTATCCTATCCTTCCACTAAAAAGTGATCCAACGGTTGACGGGTATTCAGATAATCGAATTCTCAATTGTTTTGACCCACTTATCCTATCCTTCCACTTAAAGTGATTCAATGGTTGTGAAGACACTCGAAGTAGATCAATGATGAAGGATGGTTGTGGAACCACAACTTGTGAGTGATTTAACTCATCACCAAAACTCCACAATTTAAAGTTGTGCATTTTTGGTGAGTCAACCACAAACGTTGATTCTTGAGGTTATAAGATATGATGGTCTTGACTAATTGCGGGATTGGAAATAGAACAATATGTGATTCTCCTTTCTATCTCCACAATCTATCCCTGTCATTGATTTGGGGATTGCGCATCTGACGATCACAAATTAATCTAACTTAATCTGATCGTTTGTTGGATCAACCACAGTCATATATGTTTGATTTTATGAGATTTGACGATCTAGATCGATTGCGGGATTGTAACTAGAGAGTATTTTAATTCTTCTTTCACTCTCCACAATTCATCCATGTCATTGATCTAGCAATTATGCATCAACAGTCTTGATTTGATCTGAGTTTCATCACACCATACCTACTGAGTTTTGATCTTCACTCGTTAAATATCCTGAGATGTAATATATGCATATCATCCAACTATTTAACATCAGTCATTATATATTGTTGACTAGTCCTCCAATGATTCTCTTGAAATTCATTGCGCCATCTCTTCTGATCTTTGATCTTCATTCGCTAACCCTCCTGAGATTTTATCTCAACTTATCATCACATAAATGATATCGATTGTTAACATCAATGACACTATGTCCAACAAGATGTGCCCTAGCATGGTGTGCCCTCCTCACTTGTTGTCCAATCCACTAAAATGAAGCATCCTTGCTCCCTGGAGCACTGGTGAGGAAACCCTTGCACACAAACTAGTTGTTGTGTGCTACCTCTCCATTGAATCTATCCTCAAAAAAATCTGACCACTACAAGACCTTCCTTCTATAGATGTTCCCTCCTCCTCAAGTGCACCCTCCTCCAAGTGAGAACAAAAACCACAAATAAATGAGGGTCTACGCCTCCATGAGACCTCCATGAAAGGACGCACCCAATATTTCCTCAACCATAGCCTCCATCCTCACCTCAATGCTCTCTCGAAAATTCTCAAAGTCAACATAATGTGAATTATCCTCTCCTTGCCCTATGCGCCCCTCTTAAACCTTCATAAGGAAACCTAAAATATGGATGGATGAGATCATCCCATATCATCTCTAATCAAAGGTTGAGATCATCCCATATTAATTTCACTCACAAAGCCACTTTGGGTTAATTTCCCTAAGTTCACTTTATGTTTCCTAATTCACCCACAAAGTGAATTAATAATCATTTAGGCTAAAATGACCAAATTTCACTTTTGACTTAAATCTCCTAAGTCAAAGTGAAATTAGACATAAAGTACATGGTGCATAGTACATAGTGTTTCCCACTTGTGTTTAGAGGCTAACAAACACAAGGGGACCACTTCCCAAGGTACACAAATCTCAACACTCCCTCTTACCAAGGAAAGTGTTTCTCACCAAGCCCATCTTGTCTCTTAAGTAGACATGTTTTCCCCTTGGCAAGGCCTTGGTGAGAATGTCTGCAACATGCTCATCAGTCATTATATATTGTAACTATACTGCCCCTCTATGAACCTAATCTCTGATGAAGTGAAATCTGATCTCAATATGCTTTGATACAACTCTGATTATCGTAGTGTATGACGATCAAAGGAAACTTCTCACCAAATAATCCTACCAACATATTACAAATCCAAATGGCCTCGCAACTGGCATGATTGGCCTCCATGTACTCTACCTTGGCAAAACTCATAGCAACTAAATTTTTTTTCCAACTGAACTGGGAAACAAGTCCTGACCCCAAACCAAAACAACACCACAAGGTGCTTTTCCCATCAATAGTACATCCTTCCCAGTATGAGTATGTGTATCCAACCAAACTAACCCCATCACCTCTTATATAGTCCAGGCCATAATCAACTGACCCAACAATGTACCTCAACACAAGTTTTACCCCAATTCAGTGAACACTCCTCAACTCTACCATATGTTGGCTTAGAGTGTTCATGGAAAAAAAATATCTGGTCTAGTTTGACTAGATACATAAGTGAATCGATCAACTGTCTATAAAATGTAGCATCCACTAATTGAGAATCTGAAGCACTAAGTTTATTCCAGTTGGTGACCATGGGTGTCAACATAGGTCTGTTGTCCTCCATCTGAAATATGCTCAGAATATTTGCAGCATACTTCCCCTGCCTGAGAAATATGTGATCGTCCTCCTGCCATACCTCCATACCCACAAAATAGTGCATCGACCCAATGTTACTCATCTCAAACTTTGATGCAAGTCCTAGCTTTCACTCATCTATGAGATCCTTTGTGCCTGTGATGGAAAATTCATCCACATACAGAATGAGAAAGAGCGTGTCCTCACCTCTAATGATGTAATAGAGGTTAGGATCAACATTTCTCTTTTCAAATCCCATCTGAAGAAATTATGTGTCAATACACGAATACCAAGCTCTGGGATCTTGCTTCAGACCATATAGTGTCTTTCTCAAAAGAAACATGTGAGAATCCCTCTCACTCACCTTGAACCCCTGTGGTTGTTTAATGTACACATCCTCCTCTATAAAGACATTTAGAAATGTGGTCTTTACATCCATCTGATGTATCCTCCAACCCATCTCCATTGTTATGGAAATAATACTCCTGACCGAGGTGTATCTCGTAACTAGTGTGAATGTCTCATCATAATCAACTCCCTCTATTTGATAGAATCTTTGTGCCACAAATCAGGCCTTGTGTTTCTATATGCTTCCATCTACAACATACTTGGTTTTGTACAACCACCTGGAAGTCACAACTGAATTACCCATTGGCCTCGAAACCACCTCCCAAACATTGTTGTGAATAATGGAGTCATACTCCTCCAGCATGGCCTCTCGTCAAACTTGTTGGTCTACTTCCTGCATAAATGTTTATGGCTTAGTATCTAATATACTCATCACTAAAGACAAATAGGATCCAACCTCACTTGAGGTTTACTCTCTCTGAACTGTATCTTGGGATCTCCTACATTCTCCTTGGCTTCATTCACGGTCTATTGAAACCATATCGATTTCCTCTTCCCTGAAGTAGTCAAGGGAGAAGTAAGATCTCCCTGCCCAAGAGTATCTTCCTTAAGTCTAGTCTCAACACTCTGAGATCTTGAATCCTTTTCTCCCTCTATCTAAACACCCTCTGACTGTGATCCTGAATTTGTGTAAGGTGACCTTGTCATCCCTGAAACTAGTGTACCAGAAACCTGAGGTTGTGCTCCCTATGAGACATCAATCGGTGCCTCTGCATCATCCTCAACACTGACTCTCAACTTGAGAGATCTCTCAAAAGCCCTACCCTCCTCAAATATGACATCTCTACTCACCACCACTCTTCACAGTGATGGAATGTAAATCCGGTAGGCTTTGGAGACCTTTGAGTATCTAACTAGAATCCCCTGCTGGGATGTGGGGTCTAGCTTTGCCCTCTTCTCTGAGAGGACATGAGAATAGGTCAAGCACCCAAAAATCCTGATGTTCTTGACATCGGGCCTCCCACTAGTGAAGGCCTCCTCAAGATTCATCTTTGTTACACGTCAAAATTACTCAACTGAATAAGTGTCGCATGTTCCTCTCAATTGTAGTAAGTGTCGCATCTTCCTTACAACTTTCGCAAGTGTCGCAAGTTGGTTACAAGTGTCGCAAATGATGTTCGAGCATACTTCCATGCCAATGACACTAAGGAGACACTTAAAACATCTCATGTGCTTGATTTGAAGAAGAAGAACTGGTTTACTAAAGTCAAATAACTCTTGACACCTGAAGAGAGCTCTGAAACAAAGGTTTTGAGGGGGAGCGCTCCCCTATATCAGCCCTAGAAGCACTGGCACTCCCCTACAAGGCTTCAGGGAGCATTATAACGCTCCCCTGCCCCCTCTGAAGGAGTGCTACTCATCTTGAGAGCGTTGGTGCTCCCCTAAAGCTTACCAGTTAGCCCTACAGTGCTATGATGCCCCTTCTAAGGGAGCGCTGCCTAATCTAAGGCAGTAGTTGGCCCGTTGAGGAGAATAAGGAGAGGATCTTTCGAGATTAGGAAGCATTTGTATTCAAATTCTTGGTTTCATCAAGAGATACCTAATCTAAGGAGGAAGTTCCCAACTTGTTCTAAAGATAACTCAAGAGGTTAAGCTCCTCTTAACCTATATAAGCAGGCTCTATGATGGTGGAAAGGGGGAAGAACTGCTAGTATGAAACTTAAGATCTTGGAGAAAACACACAGTCAGCCAAAGGAGAGTGATTAGTGAAGTTGTTGTTGACTAGGTTGTGGATCTTTCAGGCAAGGGTTAGACGAAGAGGACTTGACGAAGCTGTCACATTCGCATCTACGATTGTAAGTACTGCTATCGTTATTCTCATCAATATGACACACTTGGCCTGTTTCTTTCTAGTTTGTGTCTAATGTTACATGAACTTATCATTAATTGATAGATTTGTTTTCAAGCTAATATCAATAGAGTAGGAAGTGGTCGTATCTTGTTTGTCTACAGAACTCAGCGAGAAGAAAAGGATTGGAGCGCAACTCAGAGCGTGTAGGGACAAACGTCGATAAAGAGGTACTTCTGTCAGCCTTCCTTCTCATGTGTTAGTTTAGATAGATTTGAAAGGAAGTCAGTGTCCATGTTAAGCATTTTCTGTCTAGAGTTAAGGTCAAGCTCTCAAAGGCGATCTACCTATCCACGGGGAGATTTTCCTACAACATCACATTTAATCTGGACGATCATCAACCGCGACTCTCCCACCAGCTAGCTTTCCAAATCGATGTTGTTGTTCACAATCAACAAATCCACCGAACAATCCTGGATGAGGGAGCCTCCACCTGTGTCATGTCTCTAGCCTATTGGAAAGGCTTGAAATCACCGGCCCTTAACAAATCCGCTACCATGTTATGCGCCTTTGATGGACGAGGTTTTCATCCTCATGGATTATTACAATCCTTAGCTGTTCAGTTGGGCAGAAAAATTGTTACCGTTGACGTCGAGGTGGTCGATGCTCCCCTCGATTACAACCTACTACTTGGAAGAAGTTGGTTCTACGCTATGACTGCCATCGCCTCGTTGGTGTTTCGATGTGTACAATTCCCCCATCAAGGCAAAATTGTTACCGTCGATCAACTTGATTTCTGTACACCCGACGCTCGCATCCCTGCTACCAACAACATTCCTTTTCTAGGAGACCAACCGGTTACGTATGAAAGCGTTGGTGTTGGCTTATTGAAAGATTCTATCCTCATGGGTACTTTCCCTACACCACTTCCACCTACTGCACATCATATTTCCATTGTCAATATGATCTCGACTATGCCTTATCAATCCATGGAATCATCTGACCCTTGGGTTGTGCCTAGTCCTTTGGAATTCGATGTTCTTGGTGACACTATGTCACTTAGCCCAGCCGAGGCCACATACATGACTATTCAATCTGCCTCTCCCTCTTCAAACACTTCACATTCATTGGCACCCGATACTTACTCGGTGCCCTCATGGTTGGATTCCCTATCATCTGTCATTGACTACATTTCCCACATTTTCCCTTCAAACGAATCGATTATGGAAATTCTCATCATCGACGACTTACCTTGGGATGATAACCACCATCGATCCTCTTTTCTTTCGCCATTGGAATAAATCCACCAAGACATACGATCTTTCTTCCCTCCCGATGTTACCGAAGCTCCGCAATCTCCTATCCTCACACGAGATACTCTCTCTGAGGGGAACATGGGTAACATCTCCACTACGATCACGATTGACATTTCAATCAAAGAAGGTGTCGTGGAAAACATCAACCTTGGTGCTAATTGCACACCCGACGAAGTGGTTTCTTACACCACTTTGTTCAAAGAATTCCACGATGTCTTCGCATGGAGTTACAAGGAAATGCCAGGGGTCGACCCTTCAATCATCGTACATGAAATTAAAACCTACCCTGACGTGAAACCAGTTCGACAAAATCTTCGCCCGGTTCATCCCAAGAAAATCACAGCTATAAAGGCAGAAGTTGAAGAACTTCTAACATCTGGCTTCATCTATCCCGTCCCTTTAACCGAATGGGTCTCCAACCTTGTTCCGGTTGCTAAGAAACAAGGAACCATCCATGTTTGCGTTGACTATCGAGATCTCAACAAAGTTTGTCCCAAGGACAACTACCCTACACCCTTCATCGACCAAATCATCGATAATTGCGTGGGGAGTGTAATCTTCTCTTTCATGGATGGTTTTTCTGGATATAACCAGATTGAAATCTTACCCGCTGATCAACACAAGACAGCCTTCATCTGCCCTTGGGGTACTTTCGCCTACCAAAATCTACCTTTTGGCCTTAAAAATGTTGGTGCTACTTTCCAGCGAGCCATGTCGTACACTTTTCATGACATCAAACATATAGCAGAACCGTATCTCGACGATTTACCCGCACATTCGCTAAATCGATCCGATCACATTGATCATTTACACGCGATTTTTCTGCGATGTAGGTTCTACCATATTCGTCTGAACCCACACAAATGCATTTTCGCTGTCGAATCCAGCTGACTCCTCAGTTTCATTGTCTCCAAAGATGGGATCAGGGTGGATCCCTTAAAGATCAAGGCCATCCTAGCCTTACCTCCACCTACCAATTTAACCCAACTCCAAAGTTTGCAAGGCAAAGCAAACTTTATTCGTCGTTTCATCTACAATTATGCTGAGATCACTAAAGGATTTATGCGGTTACTGCAAAAGAATGTCCCTTTCATCTCGGATGACACCGCTCAATAGTCATTCGACGCTCTCAAGCATGCTTTGACCCATTGACCTTTGTTACATCCCCCTGAATATACAAAGTATTATATCCTTTACTTGGTTGCTTCTACTTCCACCATTGCGATGGTGTTAGTTCAAGAAGACCCCAACGGCGAAGAACATGTGATTTATTATCTGAGCAAGAGTTTATTTGGACCCGAACTCAGATATTCGCATATTCAGAAACTGGCTCTGGCAGCCGTCATCGCTATCCAAAGGTTCCGCCACTACATCTTATTACACACCACCATGGTAATCGCAGACTCCAACCCAATGTATCACGTCTTGACACATCAAGTACTTGGGGGCAAGTATTCAAAATGGATCGTTATTCTCCAAGAATTCGATCTCGAGTTTACGAAGGCTAAAGCCAAAAAATCCCTGGTGTTTGCCGGGCTCATCTGTGCTCTCCCTTGTGTCGATGAAAACATTGAACCTAGAGACTCTCTCCCCGATGAATCTCTCTTCCTCATCAGCACCTCTGATCCTTGGTACGAAGACATTCTCCTGTACCTCCAAACCCAACGTTTTCATCCCAACATCTCTCGCGAAGAGCATCGACGCATTCATCATCACTCTCGTCGTTATCTCATTCTCGATGACACTTTGTATCGTCGTGGTATTGACACCATCCTTCGGTGATTCCTGATTCACGAGGAGCTTGAACGCATTTTGAATGATTGTCACCTTCGCTCCTGTGGAGGTCACCTTTCCGAGATGGCCATAGCCCAAAAAATCCTACGTGCCGGCTACTTTTGGCCCTCAATTTTCAAAGATTGCATCGAGGCTGTCAAAAAATGCCCACCCTGCCAAATCTTTAACAAGAAGGCATGGACCCACCCTATGGCGCTGCATCCTATTATCGCCATCAGCCCCTTTGCTAAATGGGGCATCGACTTCATGCAGTGTAAACCTACCTCAGCCGAGGGGCATGGTTAAATCATCGTCGTCGACGACTACTTCACTAAATGGGCTGAGGCTATGCCTACCTTCCTGAATGATGGCTGTACCGCAGCTCTTTTCCTCTTCAACCACATCATAACTCGTTTTGGTGTACCACGCGCCATTGTCACTAACCATGGTGCACACTTCAAAAACCAGATGATGAGCGAATTACATGTCAAATTTGGTTTTCTCCATGAAAACTCATCTCCTTACTACCCTCAGGCAAACGGACAAGTTGAGGCTATCAACAAAGTCCTAAAAAACATGATCCAATGCATGGTAGGGGAAAACAAAACATCATGGAATTTACAATTGTTCTCCTCTCTCTGGGCCTATTGCACCTCTGTGAAAACTTCAATTGGATTTACTCATTTCCAGTTGGTCTATGGCATTGAAGCCATCCTACCAATCGAGTGTGAGATTCCATCACTCAAACTGAAAGTAGAACTCCTGCCCCATACTTCTACCAAAGAAGAACAATTTTTATATCTATCCAAACCGGACGAAATGCGTCGCGATGCTTCTCTCGTCAAAGAGGCACATCAAAAATGAATTAAAAGTCAATATGACAAATCCGTCCACTCTCGAACTTTCGCAGAAGGAGACTTGGTCCTCGTTTACGACCAAGATCATGATAAATTGGGGATAGGAAAGTTAGAACCCATGTGGCACGGTCCTTACATTGTGAAGCGTGTCTTACATAAAGGTGCCTACGAATTAGTTGATCATAATGGAATTTCCCTGGGAGAGCCCTGAAACAGGCTTTACCTTAAGAAGTACTATGCCTAGATCACCTAGCATATGTACTTTGTACATTACTGTATTTTAGTTTGGTGTGTCTATTTCTTTCGCGTGCTCGAGTCTTTACAGTTGCCACTCATGATTGTGCTTGTGTTTTCATGCGCAGATGACGTCTTCCTTTCCTATCTTTTTTGGGTTCACGAATGGCGCTAGCCAACATACCCGGAACATCACTTCAGTAGCATGGGTTATTTACCAGTTTGACAAGGTGGTGAGTTCAGGAGGTATTTGTTTAGGACCAGCAACCAACAATATGGCAAAATATCACGCTATCATTGGACTGTTGACCCAAGCCTCCTCTCTAAGTATCTCTTGCATCATTATCTACTTAGACTCCCAACTCATGGTTTATCAACTCAACCGCATCTACGCTATCTGTAGTCCTATCCTGCTACGTCTATGCTTGCAAGTTCGTCGTCTTGAATGAATGTTTGATTACATTGAATATAGACACATTCCGAGAGAACTTAATAGTGTTTCGGATTCATTAGCTAATTATATCATGGATCGGTATCTCGCCCACATATAAGATTTAAGGAAAGAAAAACCATACATTACATGTAAATTAAAACACATCACAGACATCATCATGTACAAATCATTGGCATCATAAAAACTCAAAACTGTATATATATATATATATATATATATATAT
>ML808803.1:278042-293376 GCA_009831015.1 Picea engelmannii
TATATATATATATATATATATATATATATATATATATATATATATATATATATATATATATATATATATGGCGTGACTGAAATGTTTGCATTACATCAAAAAGTAAGTAGAAGAGAAAAATATTGGGTCTTTCCACCCATACAACATCGTCGGACAAGGCATACAAAAACATGATCACCGAAGAGACTCTAATCTCCCCGCACTACATTGTGTTGTGAGTAACACAATACTACGCGCACTACGCGCCTCAACAGAGAATTGATATTCTCCAGTACTCCTACAGTGTGTCGCTGCAGATGTAAAGGCACTTCCCCCCTCCGCAGAGGAGGGATGCCCATCGTAAGGCCTTGGAGTTTTATCTCAACCTCCCAGAGACCTAATTCTGGTACTACCGAATCTGCTGCAACCGGGATACCTCCGCAACATCCTGGTACCGGTATATCAGTCGGGCACACTGCTCCCTTGTCTGCATGTTGAAAACAATACATCTGTTAAAACTCTTCTACATACCCAAAAAATATATATATACATCAAAAACTTAAAAACAAAAACTAGACAAGGTATGGCTCAGTCTCTTACCTGACTCATCCCAGTCTTCCTCCACGGGAAAAATCAAGTCCATGCTCCCGCGGAAATCTACATCAGCATAAGGGAAGTCCTCTATCCAAAGGTACTGTCGTCTCAACCAGGAAAAAAAATTGCCAATGAAATGGAACTCTAACTCCGACACTAGACTTGGGTACAGACT
Source organism: Picea engelmannii (assembly GCA_009831015.1). Taxonomy (NCBI): domain Eukaryota; kingdom Viridiplantae; phylum Streptophyta; class Pinopsida; order Pinales; family Pinaceae; genus Picea; species Picea engelmannii. Next base: position 278,791 of record ML808803.1, read on the forward strand.
AGTCCACCTCTCCATCTTAGGTTCATCCACTGGTTGTACCGCTAGTGCTATCTGAGGCTGCATCTGAGGGATGCCCTCTAGAAAAAATGAGACCAAAAATGAGCCATAGCCAAACTGCTTCTGACCAGTCCTGCACCGTGAGATCTGTTCCTTCACATTCCGAAGGAACGCTGCACTCCAGTTGAACAGTGTTGGTTCCAAACACTGAACACCGTAAGCCACCTGCGATCTTGATGCCATATGGGCGCTAGTGCTGCCTGTCATGCTTGTGATACAAAATAGTATAGACCGGAGGGGAAAATCTGGAATATCCTGGATAGGGATCCTGCCCCCTACCAACCTTGCTCCTGGGATGTAGTGGCGTGCCAGATACACGTCCACTTGTTTAGGTAGCGCCCTCTGCCCAGTGAAAGATATGGGGACCCCTCTTTTCGAGAGGCCAGTCAAAAAGTACATGTCTTCTAACTCAATGGTTAAAAGTTGTGTGCCGATTTGGAATCCTTGTTCTGCAACATCCCAGAGGCCAATCATATGCTCGAGCAATAAAATCTCTCTCTTCATTTTTTGCAACTTGAAGAACTTGAGAAAACCACAAGCTCGCAAAGCAGCCCGTGTACGAGGACTCTGTAAGGCGGCTAAGTCATCCATCTCATGTTCCCTCTCTTTCCATTCAATCATGATTGTCGAAGTTACCTACAAAACAAAAAAATCAAAGAATTCGTTATTTCCACGTTTTGGTAATTTCGGCAATTTTCAAAAGCAATTCAAAACATGAAATAAGATCCTCACATCATTTAAAATCAACCACTCACTCTTTTTAACTGCCACGCCTTCTCCAAAACATTTAACATTTATCAAACAACGATAAAACGTTTTAAAAATTCAAAATGACTTTGGTGGTTGCGTGGGCACTTGGGAAGATTTTTTATGAGTTATTTTACTAAAAATGACCTATCTAATTGACCACAAGGGTGTTTACATCTTAACCGTCCTTCTCTAAAGCATTTTTTGTAAAAGAATTCCCCTTTTCCATTAATTTTTAAAAGAGGCCGATTTGGTTCTAATTGGGGCGACTTAGGGCTTCGTGTTTTAAAATAAATAATGCTATGAAAATGGATGTGAAACCATGCAATTGAAAGAGCAATAGGTGGACACTTACCTGGTCCAAACGGCGAGCGAAATGGTCGACTGTAGCTCCGGCAGCAAACAAAACAAGATCTGCTTCAAAATGAGATTCTCCACTACTCCAAAAATCCTTGCAAAATGAAATAGTAAACGAATTTTCAATCAATTTTTATTTATAAATTTTCATTTTTTATAAGGTATGCTCATTTTTTGGGTTTCTATAATGATGTAATGGCTTCACTAAACCCTGGTTTGTAGTTCTGGCATCGCAGGTTTCCTGGCAGTCCTGATGGATTATTCACCTTGTCGCACTTATGAGCATAGTCTTAGTTCGTTCTCGAGCTCGACAATATGAGAACGTAACCGGGTAAACTTTTATCTCTTTTTCGGACCCGTACGGATACGCACACATGAAAAAGGAACCCCCCTGGAGTCTTCTTTAAACCCTTTTCAGACTCTCTAAATATGAAAAGATTGTCGAGTGATCTTGTTTCCTTTCACACTCATTAAAAGGTCAGAAAGGGCGTCTTTCGAGCGATATTTTAACCCTTTTTCGGTCTCGTTGGACTACTGTATGAAAAAGGAACTGAGAGAGTTCTCTTTTAAGTGTTTTTCCAAACTCTATAATCCTAAAAAACCTTCGAGTTTTCTGTCTTTGGACTCGTTAAAGAACACATCGACAGGCCCATATGGGACCGAACCCTTACTTCTTCCGGTTCGTTAAACAAAGGCAGAGGAACTTACCGAAGGTGAGTTATATCGAGCATGTGTTATCCTCCTTGAGCTCATTAAATCAAAAATAGGTACTCATCTATCTGGATGGGGGAAAAAATTGAAAGGAGCAAGCCAAGAAATCTCTTGAGAACATCATCCAACACTTCTTAGAGTCGCCCTTGAACACGACACTTTGTCATTTTCACACATCATAATCCGTTGAACCTCTGCACTGAGCCAATCCTTTGAGTTCCTTTCGCTCCTTTGGGTCACCCAATGCAAGTCACGATACCCACTACATAGTTTTGGTCCATGTCATGTTTTGTTGTTGTGCCTCAGTGTTCAAGGGAAGTATCCATCTCAAGAGTCAGCCATCCCAAATATCTTGCCTCAAAACCTGTGTCAGTCCATGTCCATTTGATCTTCCAATTACATCTCCATGTTTGTTTCATGTCATTGATGGGGGATACATCAAGGCCCTCCCTCGACGAGTCTATTCCTGTCGACTCCAACACATTATCTAGGAATCAGACTTAGAAACTAGTTAGTACTTTGGGACCTGCATGCCTCAATGGCAGGCCTCCTCACATTTGACAGTGGGTTTACATCATTGACCCCTGATCGAATGATTCCACGGATGTTCGACTTCAAATCATCTATTCACATTCACTGGAATGTACTAGGGTACCTTGGGAATCATTGACATTAATGGTGATCTCCCTCACACTTGTTAACGGTTCACACCATTGACCAATAATCAAGTGGTTTCTACCATGTTTGACGTCAAGACATCTATTCGCATGGTCGGATTCATACCATATTGGGATTGGTAAGAAGACCCTGGGTTGAGCGATCACATTGATATGTGCTTTACCCAGGCTGCGAAGGAATTTCTATTGGAAAAAAAACACATACACTGTAACATAGATCCACTTTGTATTGGTCGTGGCTATGTCTTGTCATCTCATAGTTCCACTGTGTATTCTTCGTGGCTACGATCATTCCAAGTCATCAGAGTGTAGATCCACATTGTATCTTCGGTGGCTATACCTCTTTTATCAATACAATTATGGATCCGCGGTGTATTTTATGGCGGCCATATCTTCCAAAGTCTTGATCACCCAAGCATAGGTATGCCTGCCTTGGGTTTTGAAATATGTCATGATATCTGTTGGATGTTTGTGTGTAGCTTCTGTTAGGTTCTCCAAGTCTATACCCTTTCTTGGGCGTCTACAAAGTATTTTAGTTATCAGTTGACATCTTCTAACTATCTTCCCCAAAATCCTATTGGAACACTTGTTCTACAGGTAAACTGCAGTAGCACTCACCTCTGCCCATAGGTAAAGAGGCAAACTTTGATCGTGCAGCATAGATCGTGATGCACCTGTGATCTCCCTGTTCTTCCTCTCAGAAACCCCATTCTGTTGGGGGTTGTAAGTCACGGTCATCTATATTTTGATCCCATCATGGGAATAGAAGTCTACAAATTGACTCAAGGAATACTCACCTCTTTTATCTGACCGCAAGACCTTGATCATATTTCTAGTTTGGTTCTCCATAAGAGCTTTGAACTATTGGAATCTCTTGAAGACCTCACTCTTGGTCTTCAAGAAATAGATCTAGGGCTTCCTTGAGTAGTCATCAATGAATGTGATATAGTACTCACGTCCATTCAAGGAAACTCGATACATGGGCCCACACACATCTATGTGTACTAAATCCAGTACCCTAGCTGATCTTGTGTCATTGTTGGGAAAAGAATCCTTAGTAAACTTACCAAGCACAAACCCTTTGAAAACACCATGATGTTATGAACTGCACTGTGGCACTCATGTCATAACCTCTCTCATTTCTCCAAGAGCCCCATGATGAAGGTGAGCCATCCTCTGATGCCATAACTCACATAACTGATTGTTGTTGTCGCTACTCACTACCAAAGCATGAAGTGGATGAAAAAACAATCTGAACAGTTTCCCATCCCTCACTCCAATCACCTACCCTAAAGTGAGATAGGAACCCTTAGGGTGTATGACGACCTTTATACCTCTGAAGGACACCTCAAGACCCCTATCTTGGAGGGTAGAAACTAAAATCAAATTCTTCTTCAGCCCAGGGACATAGAGAACATCCCTGAACAAAATAGGTGGCATGTCATCTCTCTGAAAGGTAACAATGCCAATCCCAACAACTCTAACCAAGGTGTCATCACCAAGAGAAATATCAATCCTAACCAATGTGTCTCTGAGATCAGTCAAATTCTCCCTCACACCATTCATGTGACTCGAATTCCCACTGTCTATAGACCAGATATTGGGTTTCGTCTCAACTGAAGTGTAGCAAATGAGGAAGGCACACTCCCTCTCAAACAATGTCTGAAACTCTACCTCCTCTGTTGTAGATGTCGTGCCACCCTTATTCTTATTCCTATTGGGAAACTATCTGTTTTAGGATTAATCCGTAAGTGCGGACACAAACCGATCTCCCTAGATCCACTTGGATCTAGAACAAAACAGGACAGAATAATACTCTTTCCCTAGATTTAGACTATTGAATGAACTAGGAGGTGAGAATCATGAACGTACCTTATGATCTCTTCCTTGGGTATTTTTTGTACCAGCTTCGCTCCAATGCTCTTGTGCCACCAAGACCAGGACAGCTCAAACCAATTGAAGTGAAAACAACTCAATATATTCAACAGTTAATCTATACATATGATCAAGGAGTTATGTAATAAAGTGACATTAGCTTTATGGGAAAGGGACATATTACTGTATTAAATTGATAGAAAGAAAGACTTACAACCTGAGCCTTGATGTTGCAAAACTCCTTTCGATGGCTCCTAGCTCTGACACACACACTTTCTCATGCATGAAGAAGATCAACCACTTTTGATAACCTTGCTGGTGTCTCTAGCTGTTGTAGCATCAATCCTTCATACAATCTTACACTAATTCTCCAATAAATCTCTTGCTAGTTTGCTGCTTAACCTTTTCCATGAGCATTCCCCTCAATTTATAAGAGAGAATGGATTAGTTACTTGGATAGGAATGATCCCAAGATATCAGGAAAGCCAGTACTTAGATAACCATTTGAATGCCATCTCATCCTTCTAGAAGATTCCCTTCTAGAAGGTTCAAGAATCTATCTTTTTCCCTTCTTTAGAATATGTTCACACCCTAGCAGTTAGGTACAGTGTGAACCTCTCGTACCCTGCCTTAAGGAAGCCTACAAGAATCATGCATTTTGGCAGGCAAATATATAGACAGCCTACGAACCTCCCTTAAAAATGTGATTTCTGAAAGAGACAAAAGGTAACTTTTCTCAGGAAAGAGTTCTAATGAAGAGCCTGAGTTCACCAATATCATCACATCATCATGACGACCAAATTTATGGATAAAAGAATGCCCCCCAAAGTCTGAGATTGGAACCAGTGACAGTCGATAGACTTTGTAAGCTGCATGTGTGTGTCAAGAACCAAGAGCACATCTAATCGGAAACCTGCAAACATCCAAGCATCTGCAGAATATCATATATACCCATTCTGAGGTAGGCATTCCCATACTTAGATCATAGACTGATGACATCATAAACAAAGGTCATGGCCACCAATCATACACTGTGGATCCATGCCATCACAATATAGCATAGCCACCTGAATACACTATGGATCTATGTGACAATTTTCTAATCAAGACGACATAGCCACGAAACATACACAGTGGATCTATGTGTCGCAAATTATACATACTCCATCGCAACCTGGATCATGAAGAGAATATCCAGGGTCTTCAATCTCATCACCCAAAGTATGAATCTAACCATGTGATTACATGTGTTGAAGTCGAACATGGCAGAAACCACTTGATTATCGGTCATTGATGCAACTGTTAACAAGTGCGAGGGAAATCACCATTGATGTCAATGACTCCCAAGGTACTATAGTACAATCCATCGACTGTGAATAGAGGATTTGATGTCGAACATTCGACGGAATCTTCCAATCAAGGGTCAATGATGTAAACCCACTGTCGAAAGTGAGGAAACTTACCATTGAGGCATGCAAGCTCCAAGGTACTAAAGAATTTCTAAGTCGTGATTCCGGATAATGAGTTGAAGTCGACGGAACAAAACTTGTCATAGGAGGGCCTTGATGTATCCCCCATCAATGACACGAAATGATTAATGGAGTTTGAAGGTGAAATAGAGCATGTGGCAATTGGACTGGACACAGGGAAGGCCGACACGGAAAGAATGGATAACTGCAGATGGCCAACTCAATATAGGTTTCAAATGAACTTTTCTTGAACATATGAACGAAACGACCAATGATTTGGCAGCATTGACTCAAAGACGACACATGGAATCACCTTGTAATCAATCGAAAGAGAGACAAATGGATTTCCCAAACTGGCTTCAAATGATGAATAGGGGGTGTCATGTTCAAGAACAACACTTACTGCCAATCAATACGAAAATGAAACATATACCTTTCCCAAATTTTCCCCCACCATTTCTGGCAAGTACCTCTTTATTTTACACAAGATTGAAGAGGATCACATATGCTTGTTGATATAAGTTCATCCTTCGGACGAGTCCCTCGGAGTATGTTTAATGAACCCTAAGAAGGAGTGGTTCGGTCCCATAACGGGTCTGTCAATGTTTGTTTAACGAGTCCATATATAGGAAACTCCAAGGTTTTTCAAGATTATAGAGTTTGGAAAAACACTTAAAAGAGAACTCTCTCAGTTCCTTTTTCGTACAGTAGTCCAACGAGACCAAAAAAGGGTTAAACTATCGCTCGAAAGACACATACTTCAAATACTTTATCTAGTGTGAAAATAGCAAGGTCGCTCGTCAATCTTTTCATGTTTAGAGAGTCTGAAAAGAGCTTAAAGAAAACTCCAGGGGGGTTCCTTTTTTGTATAACCATGGTGAGCCCGAAAAAGTGATAAAACTATGCTCAATCAAGTTCTTATGTTTTTACAAGCGCAAGAACGGACAAAAAGACGCTCGAGGTTTTATGTAAAAACCATAAAAAACAATCAAAATCACATCATAAGGGAGAAAAATATGTCCATATCCTTTTTGTAATCATCAATGTTTCACACCTGCAAGTCATAACACTCATTTTCATATTAGTCATTAGGTTTAAACAAAAGATAAACATAAAAACCCAAAATTGACATAGTGAAAAGTAATTTAAATGAGTAAATAACCAATTTTACCATATCATTTCACATTTTCACCATTGAGTTCCAAAAAACCCTTATTTTACCCTCTGAATTCGGCGTTGATTTTCGGGAGCTACGAGTGATCATTTGACGAGCCGTCAGCATCATTTTGGTAAGTTCTTCATTCTTGATCTTTCCATGGTTTAAAATTTTAATTCCATTGGTTAAAACTGTTGTTTTAATTGATTTTTTGAACCATATATGCATGGAGGCATTCTCGCAGGTGGCCCATACGGGACCTGCGAGAATGACTCGTTCTCACAGGTGGGTCTTAAGCCACCTGCTAGGTGTTCGCACTGTGCATAATAAGGCACCTATGAGCAGCGCAGAACTCAAAAAAAATTTAAAAGTTTAGCCAATGAAAAAGATTTATTTTCATGAATAAGATCATTAATCATCTTTGTATGTTTCTTATGCAGGTAAATAGCCACAAACATGGTGCTTGAGTGGCGAGAATGAGAACATGAGGAGGATAAATCAAATGCCGAGAATCACCCTCCCACCATAGCTGCTTTAAGAGATTGTGGTCTCTTAAAATACTTCTGTATCCCGGGCATGAGAGCCCAAGTCCGATTACTGGAATATCTAGTCCATATGTGGGATCCAGACCAGCAAGTTTTTATTGTAGGAGCTCACACATTAGACATTGACATAGAGGACATATATTTCTTGACCGTATTATCCAGGCATGGGTCCTATGTTAGTTTGACCGGCAGCAGAGCAGGCGGGTTAAAAATGAGTGAATATTGCAACCAATACTGCATACCTGAGGCCGAAAGAAAGAAAGGGAAAGTGGCAATCTGGGGAGTAACTGAATTGAATCTCCGCACTATTCTCTTCATGATTGCTCGGATGGCTGGAAGTGTTGCTCCCCATATGGCATTGCAGAGCTATTTTCAGTACGCCATCGAGTGTACTGAGCCCCGAGTATTTAACTGGGCTGATGCAGTATTGCATAGTATCAAAAAACAACTGACTAAGTGCAGGCGGGGAGATCTGAAACAACTTGGATATGGATTTTTGTTAGTGTCCTTCTTCCTAGAGAGGGTCCCTATATTTCGTCTACAGGTTGAGTGGAACTTTCTGAGTCCTAGGGATCCGAGGATGTTACAATGGTGTCGGCTCATGGCCCGGCACGTGGTAGGACCAATCGTCAAATATGATGATATCTTCTTTGACTGGCTGCAAAACTAGATGTTGATGGTCGATGACTACGCATATGCTGGGTTGGATTTCCGAGGAGATCTGGATCTAGCACTACCTGAAGATGCTCAGTGGGGAGACCTCGGTAAGAAGTACACAAATTTTCTCTTTTTAAATGTTTTTGAATTTTTATCATATTTAAATGTTTTTGTTTTATATATTTATTCGAAGACTAACACAAAAAATTTGTTGATAACACAGATGTTGGACCATATAGACCTCCTAGCACCTCTCCTATCCAACGACGAGGAGAAGCAGCAGCAGTATTACCACAGTATGTCGAAGATTACCAGGTGGTGGAACAGAACTTAGAAGGCCTGACAACAGACATTCCAGATATGACTTTGGAAGAGGTTCCACGACGCGATCAACGTCACACTGTAGGGGTTTCTGCAGCTATGGGTCGACTGCTCCACAGAGTAGCTAGGGCAGTAGTATGTTACCGTGAACGTCATCCATTATGTCACTATGTAGAAGCTATAGGCTTCAATTTTTGATATTTTGGTCTTCGAACAAATATTTTGTAAAAACAAACTCTTTTGATCGTTATATATATACAGACAGCTTCTACCGGTTTACTTTATATTGTGTGAATTTAAACGTGTTTGATTTATAAATGGTTCAAATGTCTGTCCAATACATAATTAACCATTGCATCTGTTAATGTATTAAGACATCTAGGAATATGATGATATTCAAGGTGATCAAAATATCATTCCAAGAGGCGAATTCGCAAATACACTCGTAATAAAGTAGGACTTCGAATAGAGTATACATTACTTAGCTATAGTACCACAAGTTGTGAGTCGAGTCACACAACCAAATGATGAATTCCAAGCGAGATAGCATCAACCAATAGTTCAATAACGGTGTTATACTCGACAATGTTGTTGGTTGCACGGCCAAGACATACACCTCGTAAAGATATAAGTTCGTTGGTTGGGGCATAGATTTCCCATGCAGCGGAAGCTAAGTTCCGAGTACTACGTCTTGCACCATCTGCGAAGCCAATATAGGGTAGCGAAGACTCTGACATATGGCAATCAAACACAACATCACATAAGGGCAGAGACCAGATAACGTCAAAAGAATACTAAAGTAACACACACAAAGTATGATACATAAAATACAAGTATTTGTGCACAAATGACTTATGCATAATACTTCTTCAAGTACAACCCATTCCTGGGTTCACTCAAAGGTATACCATCATAATCAACCAGCTCGTACGCTCCTTTTTCTAGAACTCGACGAACAATGTAAGGACCACGCCACATTGGTTCGAATTTCCCAGCTCCTAAGACATCTTTATCCTGTTCATACAGAAGAACAAGATCGCCTTCAGAGAAAACACGAGGCTTGACATGCTTGTCATACTGTTCCTTGACACATTTCTTCTGGGCTTCTATTATGAGAGTGGCGTCATGTCGAGTTTCATCTAATCGCATCAAATACAAAAGCCGCTCTTCTTCCGCAGAAGTATTAGGTAAGAGTTCAACAGCTAGCTTCAGAGAAGTTATCTCACATTCTATTGGAAGAATGGCTTCCACGCCATAGACTAATCGAAAGGGTGCAAACCCCATAGTAGATTTGACAGATGTCCAATATGCCCATAATGCCGAAAATAACATCGTGTGCTAGCTGGTTTTATGGATTCCTATCATCTGTCGAAGCATAGTTATAAGAACTTTGTTAATTGCTTCGACCTGGCCATTGGCTTGCAGATAATAGGGTGTTGAGCTATCATGACGAAGACCCAACTTTTTTGTAAGTTCAGACATCATAAAATTCCTAAAATGACTACCGTGATCAGTAACGATAGATTGAGGAACACCGAAACGAGCTATGACATGGTTAAAAAGAAACAACGCTGCAGTATTTCCAGTATTATCGAATGTTGGCATCGCCTCGACCCACTTTGTAAAGTAGTCAACAGCTACAATAATGTAACCATTCCCCTCGACCGAGTGAGAGTGACATGTCATGAAATCAATGCCCCATTTTGCAAAAGGACCAACTAAGACCACAGGATGAAGGGGAGCAGGATGCAACCGAATTTTTTGATTGTAGGTCTGGCAGGCATGGCATTTCTGAACAGCAGTAATGCAGTCATTTAACAAGGAAGGCCAAAAATATCTTGCACGTAAGATCTTCTGGGCAGTAGCATACCCAGACATATGACCACCACATGATCCGGAATGGTAGTCATTCAAAGCTTTCTCGGCTTCGTCAAAAGTTAGGCAACGTCGAAAAACAGAGTCAATTCCCCAACGGTAAAGAGTATCCCCGAGGATAATGTATTGACGCGCTTGATAGCGGATATGACGTCGGTCGGTGCTAGACAAAGCAGGCCAAAAAGTTTGGGTTTGGAGATATATAATGATATCTCCATACCATAAATCGTCTGTGCTTATAAGGAAAAGAGATTCATCGGGCAATGAATCTACTGCTACATTTTCCGTGGCTGAGTGAGGAAAATCACATATCAATTCAGCGAAAACTAAAGATTTCTTAGACGTGGCGCAATCGAACTCCAAGTCAAACTCCTGGAGTATGACAATCCATTTGGAGTACTTTCCCCCTAGCAATTGACAATTCAAAATGTGTTTCATAGGGTTGCAATGCGAAATTACGGTAGTTTTCCTTGAAAGGATATAATGTCGAAAGCATTGAACACCTTGAACAGCAGCCAAAACCAGTTTTTCAACATGCTGATACTTGATTTCAGTGGATGTGAGACTTCTACTCAAGTAATAAACAACATGTTTGTCATGTACATCATCCTCTTGAACGAGAACCATGCCAATAGTGTACTCGGAGGTAGCAAGATAAAGAAAGTAATCACGACTATAATCAGGAGGGAAAAGAAGTGGAGCTTTCGTGAGGGACAAATTCAAAGCCTCAAAAGCATTGTTGGCCACGGTATCCCAGACAAACTCAGAACCTTTCTTTAGTAGCCTTGTAAAACCGCGAGTAATCTCGATGTAATTAGGGATGAAATGACGAAGAAAGTTTGCTTTCCCCTGCAAAATTTTCCATTGGCGCAGCGAAGAAAGAGGAGGGAGATTAAGAATCACCTCAACCTTAATAGGATCTACCCGGATCCCTTGACGTGAAACAATGAAACCTAGAAGACGGTCGGACTCTACGCAAAAGACGCATTTATGAGGATTTAAATGAATGCGATAGAACTGACAATGAACGAAAATTGCTCGGAGATGAGTGGGGTGATTGACTCGGCGTAAAGAATGAGCTGGAAAATCGTCCAAATAAGGTTGAATGATATGATTTATATCTTGAAATGCATAAGACATAGCACGTTGAAACGTTGCACCTGCGTTCTTAAGATCGAAGGAAAGTTTCCTATAGGCAAAAGTACCCCAAGGACAAATAAAAGAAGTTTTATGTTGGTCCTCAGGAGCGATGTTAATTTGATTATAGCCGGAGAATCCATCCATGAGAGAAAATATTTCACTACCGGCACAGTCATCGATGATCTGGTCGACGAAAGGGGTTGGAAAGTTTTCCTTTGGACAGGCTTTGTTAATATCTCAATAATCAACACAAACACGTATACTACTACCTTTCTTATCAATTGGTATAGGGTTGGAAACCCATTCTGTCAGAGCCACGGGATAAATAAAACCAACTTTGAGAAGTTTTTCAACTTCGAGTTTGATAGTTGTCACTTTACGTGGATGAACCGGACAAAGGCGCTACCGGACTGGTTTAGCTCCAAGGTACGTCTTTATCTCATGCACAACCATTGTAGGGTCGATACCTGGAATTTCTTCGTAGCTCCAGGCAAAGATGTCATGAAATTCTTTAAAAAAAGCAGTATAGGTGACAATTTCATCCGGAGAACACGAAGCTCTAATGTGAACATTTTCAACTATCCCAGGTTTAACTAATATATCAATGGGTATCGTGGGAGAAATATTACTGAGGTTCCCTTCGGCAAACAAATCACGTGTAGAGCCGGGAACAGTTGATATGACAACAACGGTCGACGTAGTCGAAATCCGTTGGTAGTTCTCTAGAGTGTGATGTTCCAGAAACAGTATGAAACGATGATGCCCATCGTCCCAAGGGGTGTCCTCCATGATGGACATGATCATCTCGTCAGTGGGAAAGATGACACGGAAAGGATCGGGAGACAACTCATCAAGAGAGGATGTAGAAAGGGTTGTCGATTGAATGGCTTGATAAGCAGACTCAACCAGACTTAACGGCATGACATCACCGAAACGAGTATGATCTCCTGGATCAAGGACTATCCAAGGGTCAAAAGACACAGGAAGCTCATGAGGTATAGCGGAGATCATATTAATAGAAGCAACTAACGGACGTGGAATATTGGGTGGAGGTGGTCTGGGAAAAGTGCCCATTAACGAAGAGTCTTTTAAAAGGCTGACACCGACATTCTCGTAACCTGGTGGGGTTTTAGCTATAAACAACACATTTCCAGTACGAGTATCAGAATTAAATAAGGCAAGTTGATCAACCATAACAACTTTTCCCTGATGAGGAAATCGCACAACATGGAAAAGCGTTGACACAACAGTGTGCATATAATCTATCCAGCTACAACCAAGTAGAAGATTATAATCCAGGGGAGCATCGAAAACTTCCACTTCAACTTGGACTGTTTTAAATTCTAGAGTAACAGGCAATGATGGAAGAACACCGTAAGGATTAAAACCAGAGCCATTGAAGGCTTTCAAAGTATTTTGTGATTCATTTAAAGGAGGAGAGCCAATGGCTTTCCAACAAGCGAAAGACATTACACACATAGAGGCACCCTCATCGATAACAATTCGACAAATAGTCTTGTCGGTGACAACAACTTGTATCTGAAACGCAAGTTGAGGGGGCAACCTTGGAATATGATCTTCCAAGTCAAAAACTATTAAATTCGTATCTGTAGGATCAATTCCACCTATAGATTTCAACAGATCCCTTCGTTGTGCAGGACAAGACTGAAGGACTTCAAGGGCAGACATCGCTGAAGGTGCTTGGGCCAAATCTTCCACGATGCTATAGTTCTGGGCCGCACGAGCATGAGGATTGAAGGCCGATTTCTTAACGACACCTTTCAGGGGTGGTCGCAGAACTGTATCAAGGCTCGGTCATTTGAGATGAAGAGGACCGTTTGTAGGTGGAGTCGGTGGAGAGGGATAAACCAGAGTAGGAGGTAAATCCTCAACCTTCTCCTTAGATGGAGTATAGTCTTTGGCTCTAGTCGTGACTGTAACATTATTTTTCGTAGAATCACCGGTACACATCAAAACATATGATGTCGTAGAAGTAGAGGGTTGGTCATGAATGACCAATGAGGCATGTTGTTGATACGGGAAGGGTTGGGACAAGACTGTCGGCGTAGATGGTTTCGGTGTTCCTTGAAGGAACTTATTAACTTCGGCATGTCGAGGACAATCCTTCGTGTAGTGATCGTCACCAAAGATAAGGCAAGGGTAGCGTGGCTTGCGCTTATCCCAATATTCAACAGGAGGGGTTTTAGTTTTCTCATTTAGATTATTATTTTTACTCTCCTTATTCTTGCCTCTTCCTTTCTTCGATTTATTTTTACTGGTCAGTGTAGATTGAACAGCGTTCACCTCGAAAGTTTTACTAGTGGAAGGGGCAGGAGATGGAGCATTTTGAACATTAGAAGAATTAGATTTAGGGGTTGAAGTTGAAATGGAATGTGAGTGGGTATGAGCAGTACCAATCACACCATCAGCTACATGTGAGGCAGCTTGAGCAGTTGAAGTGCTAGAAGTACCAGGACGAGGTAATTCAGGTAGTAAATCGTAAAGTGTTCCCGTTTGCGAATAAACGAGATCAAGATATTGAGCACGACTTATAGCCTGCTCCTCTGTAACAACACCACCCATTGCAATGTCTTTACCAATTTCGTTCATGAAAGATTTCGTAAACCATTCTGCCAGTAACTGATCAGGGAGTTCGAGTTTAATCAGACATCGTCTCTATTGAGTCCATTTTTGTGCTTCCACAAACCATACTTTTACCTCTTTATTTGCCATTTTTCCTTCATTTTATCCCACATTTCTCATAAAATAGCCTATCCAAGGTATATTTGTCATCCTTTAACTTCAGAATTGAATTTTCTAAATTTTTGCATTAAAATTGGAAATTTAGCAGAAATGGCAGGATTTCACCAAATCCCGTAATAGCTCCGTCGTTTGTATACTTGCAGGACACCTGGGAGAAATCCAACACTTGGGTTGCGTTCCCAGATGTACAAGGATGGTGAATAAGCTATCAGATTCGAAATCTGAGACTGCTAGAT
>ML808803.1:303852-317798 GCA_009831015.1 Picea engelmannii
GCTTACTGTTTTTGCCATTTTGAAACACAAGTGTTGATCACTGTCATGAGAGCTATGAAGATGACTTCTGAATAGGAGCTTAGCATCTCTTTCACATTCAGCCTTAGAATAAGTTTTTGAGCTATCTCCATAAAAGATAAAAAAAAAAAACTATCTCTAAAATCCATATACTTTGGACATGCCTCTAAGTCTTACAAACACCAGATTGATAATAAATGCACTCTAATTTACTTAGGTAGATCTGGAGCTCAACAGTCTCCTTCGCCACTCATGAATATGATATGATATATGAGTGCCTTTAGTTTGTTTGAAAGAGGTCAAGATCTCAGTCCCAGTATCATAACGGATCGGTAACTGGTAATGTGTGAGAAAATCCATAGCTAGAGTGTTGAAATCAGAAAAGAAACCTCGTGGCAATTCAATATACCACTTCGCAGCCGAACCAGTAAGGGTTCGTTGAAAAAGACATAGCCGAATGGAGTCATCCATCAGCGAGTTGGACGAACACCATAAATGAAAATTCATGACATGATTATTTGGGTCCTCTCCCGCCTTGCCATCGAATTTCGGAATATCCGATGGAAGCTTAGCAGGAATAGCAGGCCATTGGGGAGAGTGACGAATAGGATCATTTAGAATCGTAGAAAAATTTGGCAAATCCAAGGTAGAAAGAAAAGGTAACTATCAGTTTACTTGCGGGTACTGATGGCTTTGGGGTGGAAGCCCTGTCGGCAAACCAGTAGGACCATAAGAAGTTTTCCCGTAGAAGGAAGACCCTGGCTGAGTCAATGGTGGCTGGATAGGATAGTAGCCCCAAGGATTGTAACCTTGAGTTTGAGTAGGAACCTAGGGTTGAGTAGTTTGACCCTGACCCCAAATAGGATTAGGTACACCTAGATAAGGTTGGCTGACAGTAGGGGCAGGTTGTTTCCCCCCATCATTTTGAGGAAAGTTTTGTAGAAGCTGATTCCAATACTGGGCCAATTCAGGAGGTATATTTTGTCCAAAAGGTGAAGTTGGTCCCCCTATCATAGGTATAGTTCCACCCGAAAGTTGTGTGCCAACCGTAGGTTGCGTAGTAACTGTGTTGTGTCCAGGAAAAGGAAAAGGAACCGTACCACCCTGTCCACCAACGAGAATCTGTGGGTTTGGTGCAACAGTCGGGATAGTGCCACTAGGATTAGGATTACCAGAAGGAAACTGAGGGAGTGTCGGAATAAAACCGGGAATAGGATGCCCAGGAAAGGGAGGAATACCTGGAGAACCAGCTGGGGTTTGCGGAGGTGTTGGATTAGGAGCATTCAACAAAGCATTCAAAGCATGGTAACCGGGTGGAAATGTCGGGATGACATCAGGTATTCTCTGGGTATTCATAGGAGCAAGAGTAGATACAGTAATCTTGGTTGGGACACTCGTAGTATTAGCGAGATGGGCCATCTCGGGAGGAAGAACAAAGTGATAAGTGGTAGTCTCTGGTGTAGTTTTTGTCTCATAAGACACTGGAGGGTTGATTTCGTAGATAGGGGGTGACTCAGTACCGAAAAGGACTCGTTGAAAATCCCCCGACCAAAAAGGATCTTGGCCTACTACACTGGGAGAAGGCCCAATAGTTGATTCAGAAGACGTAACAAAGGCTTCATCAGAAGAATTTAATCACACAACAGGTCGTTCACCATGGTGAATGCGATAGTCCTCTCTAGTATTGGTGATTCAAAAATCTTCTAGAGAGTCAGTTAGGTCTACCTGTGGAGGTGGTGTAGTGACAACTGGAACGTCACTTGTTTCCCCGTGTGGTGGAGTAACCACCAGGACTTCAGTCTGATGGGGAGAACCCTCAGGTGTACCAGTAGGCGAGGGTTGTGTATCGTCCAGATGTTCTGGAGATAAACCTTGCATTCTACATGAATGCCATGGGGGAGCAATTGTGAACAAATGACAAGCTCCGCAAAGAAATTCCTAAGGTCAACTTCGAGAAACAAAGAGCACGTGCTAGTAAATAAAATCTAGGAAGCAAACACCAAGCAAACAAAACCTTATAATTTTGAAGCCACTAGTTGGTGATGAAATCCAACGTCGCAACAACGAGACGAGAAGGGGTGGGTCTAGGGTGGAAAATTTACGCTAACGACCTGCTTAACAGACTTACACCCTGGTGCAAGCTCCCACACATAATTGTGGGTATACCCTCCAAGGAGCCCGAGTGAGTTTGGCCAACGTCAATTCCAGGTACCGTGAAGACTTTCCCCTCCACAGTCACCTTGGGTAAGAACCTAGAGAGACAAGCCACTAAGGTCACCACAAACAACAGTAAATCCTGGGGGAACATTCGTCAGTCCGATCCACACGCAAGGGCAGGGTATCTAGCCCAAAATCAACTCAAAAGGATTCCAATCATCATTGTGGGTATACCTCCGAGTGATCCCCGTAATACGTGAAATCTCTACACCGATGTCAACAAAGTAGGGTTAGTAACTCTGCCAACACCAATGCAACCTAGTGCTTGACCCTTGTGTTAGAAGGGCTTCCCAGGACAGTATGTTGCAAATGGAATTTAACACTCCCTAACTCAAAATGCTATTGTGTGTTTTGAGCTTTTGGAGAGTGTATCTCTCTTCCTACTCCAAAGCACTAGCCTAGCTAAATGTTGGTGTATAAGACCCCTAGAAAAGAGTTACTAGATAAATTTTAAGATTACACAATGTTTTTTTAAAAGCGGTTGTTTACTCAAAGGTAACGGAAGCGAAACTCATGTTGTATGACTCTGACCCAAATAATGCAAGGATGATAATGAAATATAACGCTTTTCATTCCATGAATCCTATTTATGGGAGAGAGAAAATCTTCCAATCAACCCTGTACTACAATGCAATGCACAATTTCCTTTAAAATGTCAATGCAAACAATCATTTATCAACGGATAATATCTATGTGTCTTTTTCAAATACTTCAACAAACTCTAAAATTTGATTTTTTAATGTTTTCTAAAAGACAAAAAACAATATTTTTGAAAGAAAAGATTATTGTTCACTTTCCAAAAAGAATTCTCACTATATCAATGAGAAAGCATAAAAATCAAATCATAAAGAAACAATCAATAACAACCCAATCAACTCTTTCAATGAAAGCAAAAACAAAGAGCAAACCAAATAGTCTTTTCAATGCAAACGAAAATGTTCTTTGAAACCAACAAGCAAATGAGAAAAACCAAACACTTAACTCTCAACCAATCACTGGTTCTCAACCAATCAGACACACTCAACTCTTGAAGTCAAAGAGAATGAATTTTCCAATAAGAGTCAAGAAACGAAAGTTAAGCTACAAAGGACAAGAAAAAC
Source organism: Picea engelmannii (assembly GCA_009831015.1). NCBI lineage: Eukaryota > Viridiplantae > Streptophyta > Pinopsida > Pinales > Pinaceae > Picea > Picea engelmannii. The sequence goes on from ML808803.1 coordinate 307,188, forward strand.
CTTGAAACCCTAAAATTGTTCAAGCATGCAAACTAAAGAAAAGGCTATATCAATCAGAAGTCCAAGAAGCCAATAAGATGTATTTCAACTGATCTAGGTAGTCAAAAAGATAAAAACTCAATTTCAAAAATTTTGAAAAGACTGTTTGCAGGTAAGGAATGTAACACAGTGCGAGAAGCTATGATTCTCGCAGGAAACCTTTGAGCAAGATGCGAACACCTCGCACTGAACCCTATGAGAAAAGTGCAAACCTGACCAGTTCTCGCAGGCTGCAGTTAAACGCAGTGCGAGAAGTCCTGAACATGACAAAATTTTTGAAAATTGAAGTAAATTACAAAAAGTTTCTGGACTTAGAAGGTCTATCAGGATATCCTGAAGACTCAGAGACTGACAAGACAGGAGAAAAATGAAACCAAAGCAAATGGCCACAGAAAAACACAAAAATCCACCGTGAAAATAGGTTTAGTCCCCAGTGGAGTCGCCAATTTTGTTTTAGGATTAATCCGTAAGTGTGGACACAAACCGATCTCCCTAAATCCACCTGGATCTAGAACAAAACAGGACAGAATAATACTCTTTCCCTAGATTTAGACTATTGAATGAACTAGGAGGCGAGAATCATGAACGTACCTTATGATCGCTTCCTTGGGTCTCTGTTGTACCAGCTTTGCTCCAATTCTCTTGTGCCGCCAAGACCATGACAGCTCAAACCAATTGAAGTGAAAACAACTCAATATATTCAACAGTTAATCTATACATATGATCAAGGAGTTATGTAATAAAGTGACATTATCTTTATGGGAAAGGGACATATTATTGTATTAAATTGATAGAAAGAAAGACTTACAACCTGAGCCTTGATGTTGCAAACCTCCTTTCAATGGCTCCTATCTCTGACACACACACTTGCTCATGCATGAAAAAGATCAACCACTTTTGATAACCTTGTTGGTGTCTCTAACTGTTGTAGCATCAGTCCTTCATACAATCTTACACTAATTCTCCAATAAATCTCTTGCTAGTTTGCTGCTTAACCTTTTCCATGAGAATTCCCCTCAATTTATAAGAGAGAATGAATTAGTTACTTGGATAGGAATGATCCCAAGATATCAGGAAAGCCAGTACTTAGATAACCATTCAAATGCCATCTCATCCTTCTAGAATATTCCCTTCTAGAAGGTTCGAGAATCTATCTTTTTCCCTTCTTTAGAAGATGTTTGCACCCTAGAAATTAGGTACAGTGTGAACCTCTCGCACCCTGCCTTAAGGCAGCCTGCGAGAATCATGCATTTTCGCAGGCAAATATATAGACATCCTGCGAACCTCCCTAAAAAATGTGATTTTTGAAAGAGACGAAAGGTAACTTTTCTCAGGAAAGAGTTCTAATGAAGAGCCCGAGTTCACCAATATCATCACATCATCATGACGACCAAATTTATGGATAACACTATCCAGCATAATGCCCCATATTCTTACAAATGAAGAAATCCACTTTGCTCATATCTCTCTTCTGCCCACTACTTCTCTATCCTTGTGGCGTGGCCCCAAACTTGGGACCCCGTCAGGCTCCCTTGTCGACCTTCTTCTTTCCCTTTATCCAAATATCAAGATCTTCATCACCCTGTAATGTCTTTTGTTGTCTAGAAGTATTTGATGTAAGTCTAGTCTCCTCCTGGATGAAATCATCCCATAGTCTCTCCCAAGTGGGCATGATCTCTCTGACAACAATGCCTAGAACAAATGGACCCCACAGTTTGGTAAAGTTGTTTAAGGTTGTCCTCACCATAGAATCTGGGTCCACTATCTCTCCAATGGTTGCAAGCTCATCTTTGATATGACTAAATATGCCAAGGTAAGAAGTAACCGACTCATTCTTGAGCATATCAATGCCTCTGAGTCGATCAACTAGAACCATCTTTTGGTTCTGGTTAGAGCTCTGGTAAAGCTTGCACAAGGATTCCCACATCTCAAATGCATAGTATTTAACATTCAAGCAGGGTATAATGTGATCCCTCACTGCATCACACATAATTCTCTTTTCCTTTTTGCTCCTCTTCCTGAACACTGCTAACAAGATGGGAGCAGTAGCATGAGGAACATCAACAAGATCCTCAATTATAGCACATAGTTCGAGGTCCTCGAGAAAAAATAAAATCATGGGCTTCCAAAGAGACCAGTTGCTAGCTCTGGTTAGCCTATCCTCCACACCTATATGATATGCTGACATGACTTCCCACTGCACTCACTCAGATGCTGCAACTACAAACGAATGATGCCTCACTCATGTCAACACAGGTGTGAAAAGAGGCGGTCGAACAACAACCTCACTCCTAGCAATATAGGTGTGAAAATAGATTGTAAAAACATTAGCCTCACTCCTAGCAAGTAGGTGTGAAAATAGGTTGATAAAATGTCCACCAATTATCCTACAAATCTCCTCTAAAAATTTTCCAACAATCTACCACTAAACACTGTTAATGGTTGTCCAAAAAATCTTCCCAAAAGGTTTCTAGGACTGTCCACAAAATGTTGTCCAGAAATCAACAAAAACCAGCCACCAAGCTCTGATACCACGAATATTTTCCCAGGTCCTAACAAGATGCCAACTAGGTTTGTCTTTGACCTCAAGTTGGCTCTAAGTTTCAACTGTGAAACAATGTTTTGTTGTTGTTTTATAACAGCAAACTGTTCAGGAACTTCACTGTTGTTTTGTTACGGTTACATAGGATTTTAGGTGCTTTAGCATGTAGTTTTAGTCACCAACAGGTTAGCACATGCATACCATAAAATATGTAACACATTTCTAGATGTTTACTGTTGAAATAATGTTGTTCTAAACTCTTGCATACATGAAAATGAACACAGGTATTTTTGGTCAACATGACCCTGGATAACTCCCCCAGGGGAAAACTAGTTTGGAATATAAGTCTATATATGTGGAGAATAGAAGATGGAATACAACAACTACATGAAACAAATGAATGTGATACAATAGTAGCTTGTCTCAAGTTGCAACACAAGTCCAAGAATGAGACATGCACCCAGCTAGCATGGCGTGCCCTCCTCACTTGTTGTCCAATCCACTAAAATGAAGTGCACTTTCTCCATGAAGCATTGGTGAAGAAACCCTTTCACACAAATTATTTTTTATGTGCTACCTCTCCATTGAATCTGTCCTCAAATCAATCTGACCAATACAATACCTCCCTGTTATATATGTGCCCTCCTCCTCAAGTGTGCCCTCCTCCAAGAAAGAACAACAACCACAAATAAATGAGGGTCTAAGCCTCCATGAGACCTCCATGAAAGGAGGCGCCCAAGATTCCCTCAACCATAGCCTCCAACCTCACCTCAATGCTCTCTCTCAAACTCTCCAAGTGAACATAAGTGTGAATGAGCCTCTCCTTGCCCTATCCACCCCTCTTGAACCTCCATAAGGAAACCTAAAAGATGGATGAATGAGATTATCCCATCTCATATCTAATCAAAGGTTGATATCATCCCATAATAATCCAAACCCACTTTGGGTTAAGTTCCCTAAGTTCACTTTGTGTCTCCTAATTCACCCACAAAGTGAATTAATAGTCATTTAGGCTAAAATGACCAAATTTCACTTTTGACTTAAATCTCCTAAGTCAAAGTGAAATTAGACATAATGTACATGGTGCATAGTACATAGTACTTCTCACTTGTGTTTAGAGGCTAACAAACACAAGGGGGACACTTTCCAATGTACACAAATATCAACAAGATGTAGGGTATCAAGTGGTATTTTACAAAGTCCACTATGATACTCATAGTGTTGATGTCATTGTCCTTGAACTTCTCCATAACTGCAAAATTCTTAGGTTCCTTCTCTTTTCCGGCTTCAAACTGTGGTTCCATGATCTTTCCTTTCACGATATCCAAACTTTGTTCTTGGCAAGGATGAGGTCAATCCTTATCTTCCATGCTCTGAAGTTAGAAATCCCTTCTAACTTATTTTCTAACTTCATAGAGTAAGTCATGACTGCTTTGAGTTGGTCAACCTTTGACTTTGACCAAGAAATCAACCTTGACATATTGGCTTGCTGAGAGTACCAGGAGGTGTGCTTGGTTAGGACACACTAAGATATCCAGGAATTAGGTCAAGCTCTTCACTTATGGTGGATTAACAAGATGGTTAGGGTTTCATTGTTGCAACAAAACTTTGACTCCAACTACAACTGTAACTGAGAAAATCCTCCCAATCTATCTTCCAACGGTTAGACTGTCCAAAGATATGGTGGGCCTATAACCTGTTAGAAAATTAGGTTGTTCATTTCATTGATTTTTCAATAATCTAGTTTAAGCATGTATTTCATTCCTTTTTAGTATTTGTCTTAACTATAAACAATAATGTTGCAGCAACCAAGATCACAAGAAGAAACACCATGCACAAGAACACAAAAAGTATCATGGGAAACCCTTCTCAACAAGGGAAGAATACCCAGCCAAATCCTTTTCTATAATATTCAAGAGAAATACCTTCACCACCAAGAAAACCTAGCACACAAGAGGGTGCTCAAACCCTAGAATACTAGCGCCCAAGAGAGGTGTGCACTTTTCCCAAGAAGGTGTACTTGTTGAAATTTCCAAACTCACATGAAAGATATGATTCCTCAATGGGGAATTTATCTTTACTTATACTAGATTGAACCTGTCAAAAGAAGTGTCTATTGGCACAAAAGGGCCAACCTCACTAACTCATAATATAATTAATATTAACCATATTAATTATCTTTTACATTAATTACCAGTCACATTAAGGTGGGGCCAACCTGTACCCTTTTTATTACAATTAGGGTTACAGGCAGGTCTGACTCTTGAACAATATAGCAAGGGATCTTATACACCCACTAGTGCTCATCCACTAGGGGCACATCCATAGGGATGTCCATATCACTGACTCACTGCATTACACAGAAGAACCACTTCTTCACTAGTGCTCAGCCACTAGGATCACGTTCACCTGTGCTCGTCCACAAGCACGCCCACTCAACAGATCTTCTTTCCCACTGCATTACACGAGAGAGTCATATGGAGTTTCTCATCAACTCTTATGCTCAGAGGAGGCTAATACATCATCTTCATTTATGTTCTCATGACGATGCACCCGACACTTTGGGATTTCACACGTTCGCCTTGTGCTCAACCACAAGCACGTCCAACTCTGCAAATCACCTTTCTCACTATGTTACTGAAGAGAATCATCTGAAGTTCTTCTCAACTCTTTGTATGGAGGATATCATCTCTATGTTCCAGCTTTGTCTCAAATAGGAACCACACACCCTCTTTAGGGGCTTTCTCTCAAGTTTGTAAGCTGGAGAATATCTCGCATAGTTGCAATGATCCACATCTCACAGGTTTGTAAGATGGAGAATGTCTCACATAGCTGCAATCATCAACACATTTCACCATAGACAATATAGCAATATTGTCACCCAACGATAGGCACAAAGGCCACCCCCGAGCACCTTAACCTTGACAGAGAGAATAACTCTGGAAGAAAAACCTAGAATCAATAGCCAACCAAGGTAACGTAGCTCTCTCTAGAGCTAGTGTACCAAAAAGAAAGTCCAAACCATAACCAAAGAGAAATTTCAAGCCATAGCCAAAACCGAAATGCCAGCTGCAGCAACTACAACTACAACTCCTCTCCAAACTTGCACACCACTAGTCTTATGCAGTTGTGAGAGTGAGAGTGACAAATGAGCTCTAGCACCCTCTTATTTATAGTCCTCCAAGTGACCTAAATGGGTCGACTTCTACTTCTGGAGGCTAATAACTCAATATTAAATATTCTCTTGGGTTGAATTGCCTCCTAGGATTATTATCCAACGTTTTAGGGTTTCTCTTGCTTCTCGGAATATTCTAGTCTCATCAAGGTTACATGTAGAGGTTAATACCTCCTACATCTACCTTAATATCAACATTTCCCACTAAGGTGACAGTGGTGGGTTATCCTATAGTATCTCCAATTTGAGTTACTTATCTTGGGCTTTGTCATAAGTACAAATTGTGTTACAACATTTTTGGCATCGTTTTCGGGGAGAATCAAGTCAATTTTCCTCAACGACAACTCCTTAGTGAGATTTTACTAAATACCTTATCTTACAAAGATTACCTGGTGACTCCACTGATGGTGATTCCTTCTTTCCCTTGATAATCTTAAAGGGGTTATCTGGCAACTCCACAAATCCAAAGGAGGTACACTAATTGTCCCAAGACCTACAAGAGAAGGCTTCCCCATAACTCTCCTATAGTAAAATTATTATTTGGTGGGAACCTTCCTTTGAATACAATGGCTCATGATTTAACCCAAACTCAAAATCAAAACCATAGTCAAAATAAATGGGCATCTAATATTTTCAAGCCATTGGACATGACATCCATCTTGGGATACCCCAGTAGATGCCTGCAAAATACAAAAAGTGGTTGCCTAGATTCATTGGTAACGATGTGACTAGCATAGATGATCATATGAGTAATTTTTTGAACTTCTTTCAACTTAATCTTGTAAGTGATGATGTCGGGGATTTAGTGATGAAACTCTTATATGCCACTCTTTAGGGTGCTACTAGAAGATGGTATGATGGTCTCCATGATGTTATGATCAAAACCATGGACCAACTAGAAGAAGTGTTTCTCAAAAGATGGAGTGTTAAGGAGGATCCTAACATGCTATTATCACGACTCAATGACATCAAGAAGTCAGAGAATGAGATTGTTGGGGAGTTCAATGTCAATTTTGAAATGTTTCTCCAACTAATACCTAAGAGTTATCACCCTATAAGAGATTACCTTCTTTTCCTTTATGCCAAGGCATTTTTAGGGAAAATCGGTTTCATGCTTAGGGACAAAGAGTCCAAATACCATTAAAAAAGCCCAAGAAATAGCTATAAGAATCAAGGCTAATATATCTTCATCCAATTTTGAACCCTTCCATGCCCCAAGAGCCAAGGTCGACATTAAATCTAAAGTAGTCCACAGTGTTGAAACCACCCAAGACATTGTTTTGCCTTGGAAAAACTTCAGGAAGTTATAGAAGATATAGCAAAAAACCAGACCTTGATGATGAATAGAATTATCAATTTAGAAAGAGCACAACAACAAGATCCTAGGCCTCCCTTTAAGGGACAACTGTTATATTTTCCTTTACTTATAGAGAAGTAGAGTTATTTTCTTAGTTAACATTAAAAATTATACCATAGCAGCAGAATAAATAGTAGACAAAGTGCACAAAATATTTACCATGGGAAAACCCTAAATGGGGGAAAAAACTCAACAACCTTTCTTAGATGAATTATTTTCACACATTCCAACCATTTATTATCTCCTTAGATATTTATAGATAAGAATCAAGATCTAACACAAGGATAGAGCCTAGCAGTATCTTTCACAGCTATAGTAGCACCATACAAAAGCAGTGCACCCTCTAGGAGAGATAGCCCACAAGAGAGAGATCACCACCAAAATAGCTCCAAGACTAGGCTAATGCATCACCCTTCCTTCCTCAGAATTTCACACCTTTTACCTCAGAGAATGAGAGTGTGTTGTGTCTCCAAATGAGCCAAGACGTCTCCTATTTATAATCTTCTAGTCACTTCTTCCTGGGCCGACTTCTCATCTGGGAGTCTTAATTAAATTAATTAATTTATGGGTGAGCCTTTAATTATTTCTTGGGTGAGCCGAATTCACTCTAGAGAATTCTTGTTGTTTAATGGTCTTCCTAGACTTTTGAAATCTTCCTGCATCTAAGATAGGTTTACATCGGAGGAAAATGTTCCTCCTACAGCTACCAAACATCAACACTCCCTCTTAGCTAGGCAGGTATCTTTCATGATGTCTTCATCTAGTAGTCCACTGACTACTCTGTAATATGATAGCATACACATCATTGTTACAATGCCTTTGGTAGATTGAATCATTAGGTACAGTCTTTGTGATCAAACGGTAGCACACATGACTAAATCCAAATGGTCTAGTAATCTCCATGAAAATCAGCTAGTAGCACACAACTACTACAATGTCATCTAATAGATCACAATTGATGCCAAGTAGTACACAACTATTTTCTAGTGACACACAGTAACTACCAGTGGAATACATCTATTCTAGTAGCACACAGCTATTTTCCAGAGAAACACAGTCTCCTCCAGTGGTACACAACCACCAAAGTAGCACACAGCTAGTGTCTAGGGTCACACATCATCTGCTAGTGGAACACATCCATCCAAGTAGCAGAAAACTAATGTATGGAGTCACACAGCCTCCGCCATAGTTTACGACTATGTGTGTGATGGTTCTTCTCTTAGCAAGTTCGACAATACATTACCCCCTCAGTCACCTCACGTGATTGATCTAGGGAACCCTTGGCCAGAGGGGTTAGTCGACATAAGAAGAAACAACACACCTCCCTCTCACTGAGGGTGGACATTCGGCAACACTCCAAGCTTGTCCCTGAAGTACTCATACTTCACTCTTGACGAGGGCTTGGTGAGGATGTTCGTTATCTTCTCGTCCGTGGATAAGTATTGGAGCTCCACAACTCCTCTCTACACCATGTCCCGGATGTAATGATATTCGATCTCTATATGCTTAGACCTGTCATGGAATACAACTTTCTCAATAAACTTCACACAACTTTGGTTTTCACAATGTATCAAAGTTGGCTCCAATTCTAGATCAAATATCTTGGCTAGCAACTTTTGGAGCCACACTACTTCATGGCTTTCCACGCTTGATGTGATATACTCTACTTCTGATGTACTGAGTGCCACTGATTTCTACTTCCTTCTCAACCATCAGATCATGCATGATCCCAAAATAAAACAACATATGGAAGTACTCTTCCGATCCACTGCACTCCTTGCCCAGTCAAAATATGTATATCCCTACAACTTCACATCTCCACTTGAGACATATCTCAATTTGTATCCAACTGTACCACGAAGGTACCTCAACATATGCTTTGTTTCCATCCAATGTACATGTCTAGGTTCAACCATGTGTTGACTGAAGGTATTCACTGCAAAGCATATGTCTAGCTTGGTGTTAACCAGGTACATCAAGGATCGAATTGACTCTTTGTACATTGTGGGATCCACCAAATCTGAATATTTGTCACTCAAGATCCTCAGATTTATTGACATAGGTGTGGTCATGGACTTGCAGTCTATCATCCCGAATTTATTCAGGATATCAACAATATATTTTCCTTGTTTAAGGAAAATCTCATATGATATTTTCCATACCTCTAATCCCAAAAAGTAATGCATCAGACCCATATCCTTCATGTCGAACTATGAAGCGAGATCCCTCTTACACCCATCAATGAGTTTCTTGTCCCCTGTTACAAATAGGTCATCTACATATAGAACCAATATCAATGGGAATCCATCCTCAACCTTATAATTGAGGCTAGGATCTACCTCACTCTTCGTAAATCCCAAGCTCATCAAATATCCATCTATCCTAGAATACCATGCCCTGGGTTCTTGCTTCAGTCCATACAAGGTCTTCTTTAGTCTGCACACATGTGACTCATCCCCATGGATCATGAAGCCTTGTGGTTGTTCTATGTACACTTCTTCCTCTATTACACCATTCAAGAAAGCAGTCTTGATGTCCATTTGGTGTAATTTCCATCCCATTGCGGAAGTAATTGTAACGATTGATCTAATGGAAGTGTATTTTTCTACAGGAGCAAAAGTTTTTTCATAGTCTTCTCCCTCTTTCGGGGAGAACCCTCTAGCCACAAACCTTTCCTTGTACTTCTCTATATTGTCGTCTGCAACATGTTTGATCTTGTAGATCCATTTGGAAGTCACAACTGACTTCCCTTCTGGTCTCGAAACGACCTCCCATACATCATTCTTCATGATGGATTGATACTCCTCCATCATGGCATCCTTCCATTCTGGCTTCTCAGCAGCTTCTTCAAAAGTGGGAGGTTTTGAATCAATGTGCTCATTAGTGCCATATAGCTGGAAAACTTATGTGGTCTCTTTCTCTCTCTAAACGAGCCTTTGGGAGCTACATGTCCTCCGGCTTCCTGCAAGGTGTTCTAAAGCCAAGTTGGTCACTTTCTGGTAGCCACAACTTTTTCAGGTAGATCTATAGGTCTTTATGACTCTACCATATCATTCTGGACTTCTGGGAGGCTTTATTCAGGTGTAGAGTCTACCATGACTACATCTTTGGGAGCCTCCTGATCTATTTGGTCCTCATCCATGTGAGATTCCTTTGATATTCTAAATGCTTCATATTCGTCAAATGTTACATCTCAATTGATATCGATCTATCTCTTCCCTGGAATGTAAATTCTATAGACCTTCGAAGTCTCACTATATCCAATGAATGTGCCCTTATTTCCTGAAGGTTCCAATTTCGTTCTCTTTTCCTTGGGAACATGTATAAACACTAGACAACAAAAAATCCTCAAGTGACTGTTGATACTGAGAGGGGGGTGAATCAGTATCAAGTACAATTTAAAAACCTTTTTCAACTTATACTTAAACCATTCAATTATATCCAATGAGAAATGAACAATAGTATAAGAGTTACACCAATACACCACAATACACCATG
>ML808803.1:318362-343860 GCA_009831015.1 Picea engelmannii
TAGAACACATCACCAAAAGACTTCATCCTCCCTTGAAATCCGACCTTATTTTACTTCTTCTTCCCTCTGAAATTAGACTTGTATCAAATGAATGTATAATGATATTTATTTATACCATTTATGTCACTTCCTTTTAACATTAGAGCCGACCTGGTACTTTCTTATTTTGTAATTATTTTCTTTAATTATTTTCAGGGCCTACATGTACTTCCTTTTTCAATTCACTTTGTCATCTTCAAAAATTCATTTCTCCTCAACCATGAGGATCCATGTAACATGCCACATACCATTGGAAACATCATGATGTATACTATCCATTCATGGGTGTTGTATATGCATGTGCATTTTCCTTCATGTCCAAATACCTTTATCAATCTTGCGGTCCAAAACCCATGACTAGGGTTGACATCAATGACAACAATCAATCTTCCAACAGTGACTGACTTTTGGCTTCTTTCTGGCGAACACCTCTTCAGGTGTCTTGTTCCCCAATATCTCATGAGGACTTTTGTTCTACACGTATACAGTCGTATTGGATGCGTTTTCCCATAAGTGCATGGGTAGGCCCTGGTCATGTATCATCGCTTTTGTTTCTTCTATGATGGATCTATTATTTCTTTCTACAACCCCATTCTACTGGGGGTTGTAGGGAGTTGTAAGCTCCCTCTTAATCCCTACTTTTCGAAAAAGGTCTTTAAACTCCTTGAGGTGTACTCACCTCCATTGTCAGATCTCAAAAATTCAATCTTCCTCTTAGAGAGATTCTCAACTAAAGCCTTGAAATCTTAAAACTTTTTAAAGACTTCATCTTATGCTTTCAAGAAGTAGACCCATGTCTTCCTGGAATAGTCATCTATGAACAACACATAGTATACAAAGTTTCCAAGCGATGGCACCATCATTTGTCTACATACATCGGAGTGTATAATGTCCAAAATACCTTTGGATCTGTTATCACTTCTTGTAAAGCTTCCCTTGACATTCTTTCCAAGTGCACAACCTTTGCATACTTTGTTGTGGTCTATTTGGATTTCTAGTAGACCTATAACCATTTTTCTCAAAACTGGTAATGCTCTATAGTTCAAGTGAGAAATCCTTCGATGCCATAGTTCACTAGAACTAACACTATTGTGTACAAGGGCTTGGTTTTGGTGTCCCTTCAACTTATACAGTCCTCCCTCTCAGACACCAATCACAGTGGCTTTATTTATGCTTGAATTTTTGGGCCATAGAAGGACTTGGCCATCCACAAAAGATACCCTAAAACCTTTATCTTCTAAAGTTGAAATAGATAGAAGATTCTTCTTTAAGCCTTGTACAAATAGTATATCTTTAATTGAAAGAGGGTTACCTTAATCAAGTTATAAGGAGGCTTCCCTAACGCCTTTGATTGCATGCTTGGAATCGTCTCCAAGCACCACTTGAAGTGAAGAGTCCTTTTCTGTTAACTTTGATAGAGAGTTTATGAATCCATTCATATGCTTGGAAGCACCGCTATCTATGAGCCAAGTATCGCTTCCTTGAGTGATGGTTTCGGTGAGTGTTGAAACGAATACAAATTCTTCATCCTTGGGTTTGTGTTCTTCAACATCAGTTGCATGTGCATGGTGCTTCTTCTTCTTTTCCTTCTCATGTTTGTGAGGACATTGTGTGGAATAATGTCCCATATTCTTACAATTGAAGCATTCAACTTTTGACACAACCCTCTTAGGACGTGGCTTCTTAGACTTCCTTGGATTGCCTTCTTCTCTTTCCTTTCTCTTCTTCACTTGTGCTGCAACTACTTGGTTTTCCTCTTCATCTACCTTTTGTTTCTTAGACATCAATCTAGATTCCTCTTGAGAGCAATCTTCCCATAACTTGTCAAACTTGGGTAACTTCCTTCTTGCAAAAATTCGTTGGACAAATGGGTCCCAAGAGGGAGGGAAACCATTTAGCATAGTGGTTACTAGTTCAACATCTTCTACTAGATATCCAATGGCTGCTAACTAGTCTTTGATCTATGAGATCCTTGTAAAGAAGTTGGCTATCATCTCTGAATTGTTCATGGTCACATTTCTGAGTTGATGTTGTAGGGTAAGCTTTTGACTGGTTTTATTTCTTTCATAGAGTCTAGTTATGGCATCAAACATCTCATTTGCAGTTTTTAGTTCTAATACATTGGGTATCAGGTGATCCTTTATTGAGTATGTCAAGATCATCTTGGTCTTACCCTCATTCTTCTTGAACTTTTCCTTTGCTTCTTCGTCTTTGGGTTCTAGAAGCATCTTATTGATGTGATCCAATAATTCATTCTCTTATAGAATGAGTTGTATTCTATGATTCCAGGATCTGAAGTTGTCTGGTCCATCCAATTTTTCTTCCACTCTCATGCTGGAAGACATTCTACTGATGGAAACCCTAACTTGGGAATTTTCTACAGTTTTCAAATTCCTTCAATCTACGAATTGAGTGTTGCAGGAGGTAGGGCACACTGCTCTGTGTAAAGGGTAGTCCCAACGCCTTTGAGATAGTGCTAAAACTAGCTTGATAGGGTTACGGCATAGCAACAATGTGGAGTGGGCCCATAACCTGTTAGATTTTCCTTTACTTATAGAGAAGTAGAGTTCTTTTCTTAGTTAACATTAACAATTATACCATAGTAGAAGAATAAATAGTAGACAAAGTACACAAGAGATTTATCCTGGGAAAACCCCAAATGGGGGAAAAACCCATCAACCTTTCTTAAATGAATTCTTTTCACATAGTTCAACCATTCACTAGCTCCTTAGAGCTTTACAGACAAGAATCAAGATCTAACACAAGGCTAGAGCCTAGTAATAACTTTCAAAACTATAGTAGCACTATACAAAAGTAGCACGCCCTCTAGGAGAGATAGTGCACAAGAGAGAGATCACCACCAAAGTAGCTCCAAGACTAGGCTACTATGTCACCCTTCCTTCCTCAGACTTGCGCATCTTTTACCTCAGAGAATGAGAGTGTGTTGTGTCTCCAAATGAGCCAAGACGTCTCCTATTTATAATCTTCTAGTGACTTCTACCTGGGTCGACTTCTCATCTTGGAGTCTTAATTAACTTAATTGATTTATGGGTGATCCTTTAATTAATTCCTGGGTGAGTCGACTTCTCTTCTAGAGACTTCTTGTTGTTTAATGGTCTTCCTGGACTTCTGAAATCTCCCAGCATCTAAGATAGGTTTACATCGGAGGAAAAGGTTCCTCCTGCAGCTACCAAACATCAACAAGAACCTCAAAACTCAATTCAAATATACAAGGCTTGAAATGAACAAAGGGTCCCTGATACTCTTGCCCCCTCAAACGTTGTGGACGAAACGCCTTGGTGTTTTGAGTGTAGAGATGCACATTGCAAGCACAAGTGTCCAATGAACAATAGGACCTAGATAAAATGAAAATTATGTGTCAGGTCTTCACTAAAGAACCACAAGTGTGCCTCAATATCACACTCGAAGAACATGAGCAAGGCATGAAAGAGGTGGCTATAAGGGATAAGATGGAAGATATAAATAATCTAGGTAGTGAGTCCAAGGAGAAGTTGAAGAGGCAAGAGTTACAAGTCTATACAAGACAAAAGAAAGTGCCTCAAGCTCCTCCTATTGACCCCAAGCTCTCTCAACAAAAACTTCCACCCCCACCAGTGAGTAGACTTCTACCCAATCCAAATTTTCCAAAAGCCTACAATATTGAGTTGAACTTTGACTTAGAGAGTGCTTTGGCAAAGATGAGTGCGACAGTACCTTTGAAGGAGATTATTAAATTTCCCTCGATGAAGAATAGGTTTGAAAGGTTCTTCAAGGTACAAGATGAACCAGTAAACCCTCCCATAATGCTACAAGCAGACCATTTCAACGTACAATATGATGATCATTTGTTAATATTTATGTCCCTACAAATAAACGATAAATGCTTGAATAATTGCATGCTTGATTCAGGAGCAGGTGCCAACATGATGTCTTTGAGGGTAATGGAACAACTAGGTTTGAAAACTACTCAACCTTATAGGAATGTGTGTGGGTTTGAATATAGAGCCATTCCCACTCATGGTGTGGTGGAGAATGTGAAGGTTCACCTTGCCCGATACCCTCAAAGAGTGATCCCAATTGACATTATGATGGTTGATGTCCCTGATGTATGGCGGATGTTTTTGTCTAGGAAATGTGTTACAATGTTGGGTGGAACTTTAGAGATGGATTTGACCAACATCAACATGCCTTTAAAAGGTGGAACTTTTTCTCATTTACCCAACATGCCCATGGCCAAGATACACCTAGAAGAAATTGACATTGATACAAGAACACATCAAGTACACGAATCCATCAAAGAATCTCTTCCAATGTTTTCTCCATGTAATTTAGCTTTATCTGAGGAAGAGGATTTTTTATGATATACAATGGCTAAAGAAAGAAGAGTATCAACAATTGTTAGACAAATATAAGGACAATGAGGTTGGTTCTATTAAGGTGTTAAAGAAAGAATATGAAAGTCTATTGATCAAACCAAGCCAAGATGAATTCCTTACCACAGAATCTCACCCCCTCCCTCACAACAATACACCAAGGGAGCGGATTACAAACAAGGAGATTTGGTTTTAGAGTGGGATACGAAAATGGGCTAGCCCAATAATCATATGGGTTCTGAGAAGAATCGGTTGGGACCATTCAAGGTCACAAGTAAGTCTGTCAATAACACTTACTACCTGAACACGATGGAGGCAAGGAAGCATCCATTACGAGTTAGTGGACATCTCCTTAAACCCCATCATGGGGGAGAGACTTGACTTCTCCTCCTCTTAGAAAAGGTAGGTAGGTAGGCTTTTGCATCTTTCATATCATTGTATATATGTTGCATATTGCATATCATATTAGTTTAGTTTCCATTTATCTTAGATTAGTTTGTTTGCATGCTTGTGATTTACATGTTCCTTTCTTTGCATATTGCATCATTGTTATGTCATACTTATATGTTTACATTGATATGTTAGAGCATAATTTTTTTGAGCATTTACTTTTGTATTTTCATCATTTTCATAAGAACAATTGGTGATAGCACCACCCTAGGTACTCTAACGATTTGCTTGAGTGTGTATGCACAGGTCATACCAGAGATGTTGAGGTTCTCGTGCACTCTACGGTGAGCACATGTCCCTGAGAAGGAGCCTAATGTTACCCCCTCAGTCTAGGGGTAACTAAGGAGATCATGTCTCGAGGCCCACAAGTAGTTTTTGTGGGGAAATTGCACCCTATGGACTAACAAGCTAGGGCTTAAACTTGCATGCAGATCATGACCCTTAAGAAATTACTTTTAACCTGCTACCCCAAACCAAAAACCCTTTTTCACATGCAAACATGGGAAGAACCAACTAACCTTTTTATCGACGGTTGGTGTAGATCCTCCGTTGAGCTTTATCCCCTTGCTTTTGTTGCTCCTTCCAAAAAGCGATCCTGCAATCAAGACAAAACTACGCATGTATGCTATTGTTCTACTAGGGGGTTAAAGATTAAGCATCAATCAAATAAAACATATAAGACTGTTGCATTTGGTACGGGAAAAGTATCTTTTTATTAATCTCAAGATGAATCAACTTACAATGATTATAGAGACCAGCCACCGTTCCTCGATCCTGATCCTGGGCTCCTCCTCTTCTTTGTCCTCCAACTGCTTTGCTTGAATTCTCCTAAATCTTGAGGAAAGGCTAAAGGGTTGGGACAAAACGGATTCGGCAATTGGGCAGAGTTTTTTTGCTATGATTTTCCTCTTCTGAATAGTACCCCTACCCCTTCTTTTATAGGCTAGAAGGAGCTAGGGTTTTAGACGAAATCTCAGCCATACATGACTGGGAGTTCCAGTTAACTGACCCAAAGCTTTTCGTTCCGTCGGTAACTTTCCTAATTTTTTTCCTTGTTAGGTAAACGCGGGTTGTAGTGGGACATCCAGTGTTCCAACGCGTGCAGTATAAGTCTTGCCAGCATTCCAACGCGCCCAGCAGTGAGTTAGGGCGCAGGTTTCTTGATTTAAGAGGTTTTTTAAGAGTTTGTTCAGCATGGCTTTGGCAATGAAGGGCAATGAGTTGGCCTAATGCCAGGTAAGCATGGATAGTGCAATTTAGGGTTATAACAGATGCCCCCTAATGTGTGAGGTCAGAAGAGCATCTGATGGCCGAAATACATTACCAATTCTTTACCAAACTGTACTGATATGCTGAATGAGTGAGCCCAGGAAACAGGAATCAGGAGGTGCCATCTGCAAAAAATATCAAATGTCTCACCGAGGCGGGCATACCCATGCTCGTAATAAAATAGAACCATGGCTACCAATCAAATACACTGTAGATCCATGTCAAATAACTAGGAAGAGTAGCCGTGAATAATACACAGCGGAGCTACATCTCGAAATCAGAAAGATATACATATAAAGTATCCATCTCCCAGAAGCTGATTCGGCCTGATGGTTGTACTTTAGAGCTCGAGAAACAACTTCAAAATCTTCTAAAATCGGGTAGGAGTGTAATATGAGTGTACGACTGCACTACCCAGAGGTCTTCGACGGCTCGTCGGTTGCGGACTTGATAATCTTGATGATCGGACTGAAGGCTTCAGTGATTTCAAACAAAGACTTGATTGGACGTTCAGGATGGCCGGGTATGCGTACAAGAGACATATTGCAGAGGGGATTACTCAGGCTAAGTAAAAAACTTCCCTTGGACAATAGCACGACAAGTGATAAGACTTAGGCAGCATATCTATTAATCATAAGTCTACGAAGAAGGAGGCAATGCAAACCCTCCATATGTTTGGAAGAGTAACCAAACGGTGGAGGACACAACTCAATGAGTAAAGCTTCCTAAGGTCGTACTACATCCCAAAGTCTGATGAATCAAACAGACAGATGTGATTTATCCAAGGGCGACTCATGATGCTGCCAATAAAGAAAATACTTTTCACATCCTCTTTTTGGGGTATATTTGATTTTTTTGTTCTTTTCGAGTATTTTGAAAAGAATAAAGGAATATTACGTTACAGTGGAGGAACGAGCACGGCAAACATACAAGCTCAAGGCACAAGTACAAGACTGATGTTCTAGGAAATGATACTCGGGAAAAATCCTCCAGTGGCCAAAGGTGTTAAGACGCAAAAGCAAACTGTACTAGGCTGATGGGTAAAGGATGCAAATGCGGTTGATAGAACACACAATGGTAACGTCCTTCAATGTAAGTTTAAGGAGCCCAGAGAAGGAAAGATCGGTGATTTTTCATGTTTAGAGAGTCTGAAAAAACATAAAAGGAAACTCCATTGGGGTACCTTTTTCGTCAATAGTCTAGTCGGTTCGAAAAAGGGGTAAACTAGCATCGATTAGACGTCAATTCAAAACCATTTTTACAAGTGTGAAAAAGACAAGATCACTCGGCCATTTTTTCACTTTTAAGGAGTCTGAAAAAATATTAACTATGGACTCCGTCAGGAATATTCTTCTGGACCGTTTTAATGAGTGTGAAAGAATAAGGTCACTCGGAAATCTTTTCAATTTTAGGGAGTCTGAAAAGAGCTTAACTATGGACTCCGAGGGGGGTTTCTTTTTCGTAAATTTAGTCCCTCAGGCCCGAAAAAGGAATAAAATTATACCTGAGGATACTCTTCTAAAGAATTTGGAATTCGATAGAGTATTCCTTTGTTCGTACAGTTGACCATCCAGACCGAAGAAGGGGTAAAATACCACTGGATAGACGTGACTTCAAATTTCAGTTTAACAAGCGTGACAGGTCACAAGATCGCTCGACAATCTTTTCATGTTTAGAGGGTCTGAAAAGGGCTTAAAAGGAGACCCATTATGTTTTGGGAGTCCAGAGGGTAAGACAAAGAGTGAAAAATACCCATGCAAATGAGGCTCAAACTCGTATTCAGGAAAGACTATACGGACTCTCGAGCCTACTATGTTGTTAGAAACGGCATGAACACCATAATGCAACCAGGAACTACCTAGGGCATCCATGTTTTGGTAAGCTCTACCATCAAGTTGCGACACTTCTAGAGCAGATATGACGGTTCTGTGTCACAACCGGATGGAATCAATCCTATATCGTAAGAACAAAAGGCAACGAGATGCAACAGTGGGGATGAAATCCTACCCTATATGGGTCTTTTGGCTCCAGAGTCAATTTCCAAATCAGCAATGGTGATAATGAGTTGCCAGCTTCTATTTATAGACTTTTTGGCCTCTTTTCATCACTCTTTTGGCCCCTTTTATTAGTTTCTTTATACCAAAAACCATTTTGAGTGGTTCCGGAGTTATATGGCAGGGATTTGATCAGGTATTGGGACATTTTTCATTGAGTTTCAGAAAATAAAAATAAAAATAAAAATAAAAATAAATATGGACCGTCCATATGTATTTTTATATTTATTTTTATTTTCTGAAACTCAATGAAAAATGTCCCAATACCTGATCAAATCCCTGCCATATAACTCCGGAACCACTCAAAATGGTTTTTGGTATAAAGAAACTAATAAAAGGGGCCAAAAGAGTGATGAAAAGAGGCCAAAAAGTCTATAAATAGAAGCTGGCAACTCATTATCACCATTGCTGATTTGGAAATTGACTCTGGAGCCAAAAGACCCCCTTTGCCAGAGATCGTGATTCCGGGAGCTACAGTGGACGAAACGGACTTCTGCTTGGACCAAGTAAGTACAAACTCCCTAAGCTTGCATTTCAATACTTAATTTATGTCTTTTAAGTTGTTTTTGGGGGTGGTCGTCGACCTCTAAGAGGCCGGCCCTAGAAAAACGCAGGTTGTCCAGGGATAGCCCTCGGGTACCCGCGCGCAGGGCTAAAGCTGCGCGCGGGTACCCGTGACTGTCACCTCGACAGCCCGCGGGCTACTCCCTCATGATGGAAATTGTGATTGAATGAAGACTGAACTCCCCCTTTTTGCTTGTGTGTTTGGCAGGATGTATATCCAATGGAGAGAGAGGGAGCATGAGGCTGCCAATGAGGCAGTGGCTGTAGATCCGAATGTTATGGTCGTGTTGTCGTAGTGTGGCTTGGTAAAGTTCTTCTTATGTCCATTCATGCGTGCTCAACCCAGGCTACTGAATGCCTTGGTTGACTATTAGCACCCAGATGCAGAGGCATTTATGATAGAGGGGCAATCCTTGGTGCCCACTACCGAGGATATATATTTCCTGATGGGCCTCTCGAGGAGAGGGGAACCCGTCAAATTTCAGACCTTTCCTGCGGGGTCGAGCAAAGTCTCGGAGTTGATAGAGGAATATTGTGTGGCTGGGACCAATTAGAGGACTTCCTCGATACCTGTTAGTAGTATCACCAGCCTTACTCTTCAGACTATCTTATCGCTCATTGAGCGAATTACCGGCTTCGCAGCCGTACATCAGGCGTTGTGCGCACAAATGAACTGTGCAATTCAGTGCATGAATGCACAAATTTTTGACTGGAGTACCACACTATTGGCAAGCATGACAGGTCAGCTGACAGCTTGCAGACAGCGGACACACAGAAACTTCGGGTTTGGGACCATCCTGTGTTCGTTCTTTTTTGAGAGAGTTCCATGTTTCAGTCCTCGGCTGACAGTACAAGGACATCTTGCGACTTTCCCTGCAGTGTGTAGATGGGCAGCATTGCTGCCGCAACAGGGTGGTGGAAGGACCACAGAGGCCTTCAACGACGACTTTTTTGCGTGGCTGTCGTGACAGATCCCAGCTATCGAGGATTACCCATATGCAGGGATAGATTTTTCCAGAGATCCAGCGATACCAGTGCCTCCTGGTGAGGAGCAAGGGGAGATGGGTAAGTCTCCACCTGTACAGTTTTTTTGTTTGCATATGTAATTTTTATGTCTTTTTGATATATATATCATGTTTTTGTATAACAGAGTTTTTGATGGGTGAACATTGTATTGTGTGCAGATGTGGGACACGTGCGACCTACCGATTTTGCACGGAACAGGCACTGCCCACGGCCAGAGACCGCAGCTGCCGCCACCATGGGAGCAGCAGTAGCTGGAAACCTCCTAGTAGGAGAGGCCGAGAGGGCTCTGAGGCGAATTGAGCGGAACTTCACTGAGCTCACTCGCACAGTTCCCATGGCAAAGATAGAGGACTTTCCACCCTCCATGCAGACTCATATTGTGGGGGTGCCTCGGACATGGGTCTGATTGTTTAGGTGTTTGGGTCGAGCTGTGTATGATTATAACAGGGCTTACAGGCCCCGAACAGACTTGTAGACTTTTATGTGCCACGAGCACTGACATGTATATATTTTTTGAGGGCATAAGCCCTAGTGACTCGTTATGGTTCCCACTTTTTGAGGCGCTTGCGCCCATCTATGTACTCTGAGGATTTTATGATGTTTATATATGGTTTTTATTTCTTTTCTGTGTCTTTATGGATTTTGTGTGCAAAAATGTATTTACATGTGTATGATCATGATCTTTTTAGTGTGAGCAAGATGTCAATCTAAAATGTGATTAGCTAGAGTATCTGTGATTTGATTTAGACTCCTAGGAACATGAAAATATGTAATATAATCAAAGTTGCGTTCCAAGAGACGTACCCTAAGGAATCGTCGGTGTAAAGTTGGGTCATGCACCCGGTATATTCTGTTTAGCTGCGACACAACCAGTTGAGCGTCTAGATAGACTCGGAGACGAGAGATACCCAATAACAAAGCATCACGAAGAAACTCAATAACTGTGCTATACTCAGCAACATTGTTTGTGGTGTCCCCTAAGCATATCCCTCCGGAAGATAACAACTGACCCTGTGGTGTAAAGATTACCCAAGTTGCAGAGGCAAGCCTCCGCATGTGTCGACTAGCACCATCCACATACCCAATGAACACCTCAGACTCACTTGACATCTACCATAGTGACGCAAGATAACATTAATGACACGTCCATGACACGTTTTTCAAAAGAAATGTAAAAAAGTAATATCACAAAGACTATACATATGTTACAAAAAGTTACCTACAGTGACCGTTCTATGAGTAATACTTCTTGAGGTAGAGCCCATTCCTAGGCTCCGCCAAAGAATTCCCTTCAAAATCGACCAAACGATAAGTGCCCTTTTTTAAAACCTCCTTAACAATGCAGGGTCTGAACCACATGGGTTTAAACTTTTCTGCCCCCAGGGGGTCCTTATCTTGGTCGTAAACCAGGACAAGGTCGCCCTCAGAGAAAACCCGAGCACGAATGGACCTATCATATTGACACTTAACCTTATGTTTATGAGCCTCGTTGGCTAGGTCCACATCGCGACGCTGTTCATCAAGCTGCTCAAGGTGTACTAACCGTTCTTCAAGCAGAGAAGTGTCTGGCAATAACTGTACTGCCAATTTCAAAGATGGAATTTGACATTCAATGGGCAAGACTGCCTCCATCCCGTAAACAAGTTGGAAAGGTGAGAAACTGGTTGCAGTCTTAACTGATGTTCAATAAGCCCATAAAGTCGAGTATAACATCAAATGCCAGTTGGATTTGGCTGAGTCGATGGTTCACTGTAGCATTGTCTTAAGAGTTTTGTTAACAGCTTCCACTTGCCCATTGGCTTGGGGATAGTATGGTGAGGAGTGTTCTTTCCGTAACCCAAGCTTTGATGTTAACTCGGACATCATTTGGTTCTGAAAGTGACTGCCATGTTCAGTGACAATCTCTCTCGGGACTCTGAACCGTGCTATAATCTGGTTAAATAAGAAGAGAGCTGCAGTCTCTCCATCATCTTTGAACGTCGGCATAGATTCGACCCACTTAGTGAAGTAGTCAACAGCTACAATGATATAGCGGTGCCCCCTGACTGACGGGGGGTTGCAAGTAGTGTAATCAATCCCCCACTTAGTGAAAGGACCGACAGTGATAACCGGAAACATGGGAGTTGGATGTGCCCTCATCTTCCGTGAGAAGATTTGGCACGGATGGCACTTCTTACTGACTCGATACAATATTTTATAAGTGTGGGCCATAAGTAACATGCTCGTAATATCTTTTGGGTTTTTGCCAACCCAGACAAGTGACCACCACAAGCTCCTGTATGACAATCGTTGAGCACTATGACGGCCTCCTCATGAGTGAGACATCGACGCAAGATACAATCTACACCTCTCTGATACAAAGTATCATTGAGTATAAGATAGTTCTTGGCCTGATTGCGTATCCGCCGACGCTCATCACGAGAAGAAGAGGTAGGACACTTCAAATTCTGGAGATAGATCAGTATATCTCCGCACCAGGGGTCTGACGATTCAATCAAAAACATATCCCCCCGGATAGGCGATTCCTCAGGCACAACGTCACCTGACTCAACCGGAAGTTCTGAAATAAGTTTTGCGAAGACCAATGACTTCTTGGACTTTGTTGAAACGAAGTCTAAGTCAAATTCTTGGAGAATGACCATCCATCCACTGATTTTTCTGCCGATAACCCGTCGTGTCAACATGTACTGAAATGGATTCACGACAGCTACGATGGTGTTCCTACGAAACAGAACATAGTGACGAAACCGTTGAACAACATGAACTGCTGCCAACGCAAGTTTTTTGAGATGTGTATAATTAATTTTCGATCCTACGAGGCCTCGGCTCAGGTAATAGATCACGTATTCAGAAAACGAATCATCTTCCTGAACTAAAACCATGCCTATGGTTGACTCTGCGGCAGCCAGATATAATAGGAAATCCTTGTTATAATTCGGTGGTCGTAGCAGAGGTGCAGTTGTAAGGGCGTGTTTCAACGCGTCGAAAGAGCACTACGCTGCTTCATCCCAGAAAAAGGGAACGTCTTTCTTCAGTAAACGCATGAAACCCTTGGTGATTTCGGCATAGTTGGCGATGAAGCGTCGTAAGAAGTTCGCCTTGCCTTGAAGACTCTGAAGTTGTAAGATTGTGCGTGGGGGGGGCAACTGGACTATTGCCTCCACCTTAAGAGGATCGACCATGATCCCCGTTGTTGAAATGATGAAACCTAACAAACGTCCCGACGTGACGCAAAAGCTGCACTTGTTGGGATTCAAGCGAATCTAGAAGTAGCGGCAGCGTTCGAAGATGAGTCTGAGGTGTGTACGATGATCTTTTCGCTTGCGAGAGCGTGATGCTAAATCATCTAGATAGGCCTCGACTATATGCTTGAGGTCATGAAATGCAAAATACATGGCCCGCTGGAAAGTGGCTCTAGCGTTCTTGAGACCAAAAGGCATTTTTGATAGGCGAATGTACCCCATGGACAAATGAATGTCGTTTTGTGTTGGTCCTCAGGTTTAATTTGGATTTGGTTATAGCCCGAGAAACCATCCATGAACGAAAAGGCTTCACAACCAGTGCACTCATCAATGATCTGGTCGATGAATGGGGTTGGATAATTATCTTTCGGACATGCCTTGTTCAAATCATGGAAATCGGTATAGACACAAATTGTGCCTTGTTTTTTATCGACTAGCACGGGATTTGACACCCATTGAGTCAAGTGAATAGGGTATATGAACCCTGCCTTAAGCAATTTCTCAACCTCAGCCTTGATAGTTGCTGCTTTCCTAGGATTAACTGGACGAAGTTTTTGTCAAACAGGCTTAGTGTCAGGATACGTTGTGATTTTGTGTTCAACTATTTTCGGATCGATGCCTGGCATTTCCTCGTAACACCAAGCAAAAACATCGCAGAATTCTTTAAAAAGATCCATGTAAATCTGAATCTCTTCGGGGGAGAAATCCGCTCCGACGAAGACATTCTCCACGATGTCGGGGTTTTGGGAGATATTGATAGGTATCATGGCAGCGATCGTCGCCATATTTCCCTCAGCATAAATATCCTGTGTGGCTAAGAGGTTAATGGGACAAGGTTGAGCTCCCGTCATGGTGATAGTGAATTCTCCTACCTCGATTCAGTGTAACTCTGGGAGGAAATATGATCTGTGATGAAGATCTTCCCAGGGTTTGTCCGGACCAGTCATTGCTTCGATTATTGCTTCGTCGGAAGGCAAGACTAAATCTAACGAATCGGTGTTGGCAAGAGAAACTTGAGCCCAGATAGGCTTGAGGAGTGGATCCAACTCTTGTGCGGGAATCGGATCGGGAGTAGCTGAAGCTTGTTGAACCAGGGAGTACGTTACTTCAGCGGTCGACAAGGGCGTAGACATGCTCGCATGCCCCGTCGCATCCATCGTGTCTGATGGGGAAGGAAGAATCCACGGATCCTGAAAGTAAGTCATGCGGAACGACGAGACGTGAAAAATCTCAGCCTTGTGGTGAGTCGATATAAACTTGACATCGCTATGAGGAGGTGGGTAATCGAAAGTACCCATCAAAGATGGGCACAAACCAACTCCTACGTTAACGACATCAGCTTGAGGATTATCAACCAGGGGAACCGTGGATGCCCCCAAAGCTGGGTCAGGTCGAGAGAAGGATAACTAATCGATGGTCACTATCCGGCCTTCATGTGGAAACAATAAGACTCGAAAAACCGTAGCGACCACCGCTTGCATTGCATAAGTCCAACTACGACCTAACAATAGATTGTAGTCGATGGGGGCATCAACTACCTCTACTTCGATGCACACGGTATTCCCCCCCAACTGCACAGGGAAAGAGGGAATGATGCCATGTGGTCGGAAATAACGCAGTGAGGAGAGTAGGTGACGGAGACAACTCAGGTTGACCAATGGCTTTCCAGCAGGCTAATGACATAACGCAAGTCGAAGCGCCATCGTTTACCACCGTGCGAAAGATATTCCGTGTAAAAGTTTTCGTGGGATGAGCCACTACTATCTGAAATGCGATGTGGTAAGGCAAACGAGGTTTCAAGACAGTCGTATCTAACATGATGGTACCCGGGTTACAAGTCTCAGTAGAGCCTAAAGCAGTCAACAAGGATTTCCTCTGAGCAGGGCAATTTTGGAGGACCTCCAAAGAGGACATAGCACAAGGAGTTTTTGATAAATCTTCCACCACAGAGTAGTTCTGGGCGGCCCTTGCGTTTGGATTGTGAGAGGCTCGCTTAAACGCACCTTTTGGAATGCGTGTCATTGTTTCACCCAACGTCTTCTCGATCTGTAGAGGAAGAGATGGGATCTCGGCTTCTTTGCCCTTCTCAGAGGCACTTGGTTTGCTATAATCATGTGCTCTAGTCATTATGAAAGCATCACTTTTCACCATATATACGTTCGCGAAAGATGAATTGTTTGGGAGAAGGCAGTTTTCTTGACTGCCCACCTCGGCACTTGTAGAGGCTTGAGTTAAATTTTGCCCATGCTGAAAGGGATTAGTCAACACGACTTGCTATTACTATGTGACAAACTTTTGGGCCTCTGCAAGTCGAGGACACAGATGAGTAGGGTGGTCTTCCACACACAAGTTGCACGGATACCTCGCCTTCAATTTTTCAGTAGTGCCCTCGCCAGCATTATTAGTGGATTTCTTATCCCCCTTACCCTTCTTGAGTTGTTTTTTCTTTCCTTCAGGCTGTTGGGTGGCCTTTGGTTATTCATCTGTATGGAGTGTACTTCCGACGTTTGGGTAGGAGGAGCAGCCAAAGCAGGAGTCTAGCTGGCCGCTGAGTGTTGTATAGATAATTGTTGCAATTTTTTTGTCAATTGCTCAGCGGGCTTGGTTTGTGCTGAACCAACTATATCATCGGCATGTGGTCCGGCTCTCTGTCTGGTTTTATCTAGAATCGATCATGGTGCATCTGGCAGGATGGTGTACAATAGACCAGACTGAGAATAGATAAGCTCGAACTGTTGAGCCCTCATGATGGCATCTTCCTCGGAGAAAACCCCTGAAGTCGCGACGTCTTTGGATAACTGCGGAACTAAAGACTTAAGGAACCACTCAAGTAGGAATGATGGTGGGACAGGTACCTTGATAAGACTCTTTCGGCGTCTCCACTCTCGAATATGATCCGAGATATGGTCCACTGTCGTCTGCAAGAAATTGGCTAGCAATTCTGTGCCGACGTCGTATCTCACAGGTAACTGGAAATGGTTAAGGAAATCCATCGCCAGTTCACCAAAAAAAGAATATCGTGAACGATCAAGCTTTATGTACCATTTCGTGGCACTCCCAATAAAAGTGCGTTGAAACAATCGCAGCTGGACGGAGTCATCTTTCAGTGAGTTAGATGAACACCATAAGTGGAAAGTAGTCACGTGATCACCTGGATCTTCGTTAGGCTTGGCCTTGAACTTTGGGATGTCCGAAGGCAACTTCGTTGGCATAGGAGGCCAATGTGGATCATGACAGATAGGATCATTTAACAACCGTGTCAAATCGGGCAAGTGTAACGTTGCCAGGAATGGTAGCTTGGGTTGTTGCTGATAGCCTGGATAAAAGGGTCCTGGTGTTTGACTGGCACCAGGTTGCCAGGAAAAGTTTGGCTGCTGGCCCAGGTTTTGGTAGAAACCATGGCCCTGACCAGCGTAAGGGTTTTTCATCTGAGGAGACATCATTGGCTGATTCCCCATGAAGGACATAGGATTTTGGGCGTTCATCGTGTTTGACGGACTTTGGGAAGGATTACCCCATACCGGTCCTGATGGGAGAGGCATAGAAGTATGTCCGGGGTTCCATTGACTGTGGAAAGAATTACCCCAGATCGACATTCCAGATGACGGAAAATACCCTTGTCCTGAGTTCCAAGGTCCTGGCATATGCGCCCCCAGCGTCGGAATAGTACCCTGTGCTGGAGTAGACTTTCCAAAAATGGGTGTGCCCCCGGATGGGAAAGCAGTGGATGCGAAATTGTTATTACCAAATGTCACGTTCCAAACAAATGGTGACGAACCTACCGGCAGAGTTTGCGCAGGTGTTCCTTGACTCCCGGCTCCAAATGAACTTGTGTGTGCAGGCTGCCCGACGGACTGCTGATGCAATCCACTAAGTGAAGGGGACGAAGGAGGGATATGACCCCCAGCATAAGGAAAAGCATTGAAAGGGATAGGAATGCCCCCAAGTTGACCTTGCAGAGGAGCGTTAGAGCTCCCTGCCCCCAGACCCAAAGTCTGTAAAGTGGAGGAAGTGAGTCCAGGACTTGTACCTGAACTAGGCATACCGTATGAAAACGGAGGGCCTGTCGCACTAGGTGTGTAAGGAGGTGTGGTCGCTGCGATAGATGGGGTCAGTCCACTGTGCGATGTAATTGTGGTCGAGACCATGGTGGCCCTGACCGTCGAAAAAGGCAAGTTTGGAGAAGCTTCTCCTATGGTAGCAACAATGATGGGAATGGAAGAATTCCCAGAGGAAGTAACAAAGTTTGGTTCCATAACCGGGTTGGGTGTTGATAGGCGTTCGTAAAATTGAATTAGCACAATAATGTCCGGCCAAGTATCAGTGTTTGAGGTTTCAACCGATCCAAGATTGGCGGTTGATTCCTCCGGGAGTTGTTCGGGCTCAATGGTTTGAGACCCAGTTGCTTCGAAAGACCCTCGTTGGTCTAACTTCCGCCTCAAAGGTGGCAGGGGTGGCTCTAGTATAACTGGTGGCAGGCCCAGAAGCCTTCGTGACCGGCTGAGCTCTGAATCCTCCACTGTGTAAGAAGATTCACGACATGCTAATGTATTCTACATGAGCAAACAGTAACACACACTCAAAGAAAGTCCCTAAAAGATGAATCAAGCAAGCACTAAACTAGTTGGAAGAACAGTTACACCAACCAACACTAGAGCAACTTACCGGTGCAAGTGAAACTCGAATACGGAAGCACCCTCCGGGTATACTCTGCAAAGAGTGGCCCGATGTCTGTCCTAGGTACCGCGGTATACCCCCACAGTCACCTGTGTATGTCCCTAGAAAATATTGGCAACTAGTTTGCCAGCACGTGAACAGTCACCAGGCGAGTACAATGGATAGTTGGGTAGAACACAATGAGCAAGGTATCAAGCCTGAAACCTGTCAAGGGTATCGAGAGAAAATGGTCCGGAAGACAACTGAGGACCTCGAACGGATTTGAGACCCACGAAGCTCCGTGGCAAATGCAAATGACGGAATCCCTTAACAAATCCTCGATATGTGTTCTCCACAACGCTTGGTCCAGCTTTGGAGGGGTTATCTCCGCTACCTTTCCTTACGCGACCTCGTGTTTAGCCCCTGTGTTAGAGGGGGGTCCTGGATAACTTTCTGTAACTGGACTTCTACACTCCCTATTGACAGACTCCAATGTTTGGTTTGGGTGGCCTTGGAGAATTTACTCTCCAACCTATTCCAAGGCCCTATTCCTGAGCTAGTGTATGCACCCTACAAACAGAAAAGTCTAATTGATTTTAATTAGCGTTGCTTTTAATGGGATTTTTAAGTCACAAGGTATGAGAGTGAAACTGATGGTGTGAAAAAGACTCAAAGCAAAATGAACAAGAAATGCTTGGAAACAAAAACTTTTACAAAAATGCAAAACCAACAACTTTTCAACAAGAAAGATTTCTTTTCCTTTTCGAATTTTCTAAGATTTCATGCCAAAAACTTATGAAAAAAGACTCTTTCCTAGCTACTGATGCAACAACACAATCTTCAACTCAAAAAGAAAATAAAACAAGAATTTTTATTTTTTTTTAATTGCAAAATGATGCAACAAGGGAAAATGCTGACAAGCACAAAACCAAGAGAACGAAAATAAACTCTGGCTTAAAGCGCAGATCGCAATAGAATCAGAGCAAAGATGCAAAAAAACAATCAAGAAAGCACCGATCCTAACACTTGCCTAATAACCGTAAAACAATTTTTTTATTTTGTCTTTTCTATCAAAACATCAACTAAAAAACACAAGCTAAGGATAAGATGCCCTAACCTGCTGACTGTGCATCCCCAGACTCTAAACCCCTGAGAGGAGCTCTTCTCACCACAGGAGGGGATGACTGCCCCACCCAAGCTGAAAAGCTACCAATCAAGCCCGCGACTGTCACCAAAACAGCACGCGTGTAAACGTGTGCTAAGCTATAACAGAGCGCGGGTACCCGCAGGCTAACCTTGAGCAGGCCGCGGGTCTGTATAAAATCTAAGATAAAACAACACACAGGCAGCCTAGACCTGAAAAAGGCCACTGGTATTGACAACCATGGTCTCTAAAAGGCTTGGATGCTTTTACTTTAACAGAAAAGGAAAATTTTGCAAAAAGAAAACAAATGCAAAGAATAACCAACACAATAAGGCAAACTGAAAGCAAGACAGTAAACCAACAAGACCCAGATAGGATCCAGAAAGCTCCCTGAGAAGGTAAACTTCTGACAGGGAAGAGGAGACTACCTCTTAAGCTTCCTGGGCTCTACACGCTACTGAAACCACTACAACAGGCGTTCAAACGCGGGCTGTAGAAGGTTAGGGCGCGGGTTACACGCGTGCAGGCATTCTGCAGGTCGCATGTACCTCTGTGTGTCCCGAGAATAAATGTCAAGCAACAGTCTAGGAAAAAATGGTATTGATAACCAGGTTCCCTGCTAGCTTTGACCTAACAAAAAACAAATAAACAAAGAAACTGAAACTCTACTTCTTTGAACTACCCAAAAATCTTTAACTAAATCTGGGAAACCCTAAGAGTAAATCTCCCCAACGGAGTCGCCAATTCTGTTGTGGGGAAATTGCACCCTACGGACTAACAGGCTAGGGCTTAAACTTGCATGCAGATCATGACCCTTAAGAAATTACTTTTAACCTTCTACCCCAAACCTAAAACCCTTTTTCACATGCAAACATGGGAAGAACCAACTAACCTTTTTATCAACGATTGGTGTAGATCCTCTGTTGAGCTTTATCCCCTTGCTTCTGCTGCTCCTTCCAAAAAGCGATCCTGCAATCAAGACAAAACGACGCATGTATGCTATTGTTCTACTAGGGGGTTAGAGATTAAGCATCAATCAAATAAAACATATAAGACTTTTGCATTTGGGACGGGAAAAGTATCTTTTTATTAATCTCAAGATGAATCAACTTACAATGATTATAGAGACCGGCCACCGTTCCTCGATCCTAATCCTGTGCTCCTCCTCTTCTTTGTCCTCCAACTGCTTTTCTTGAATTCTCCTAAAGCTTGAGGAAATGCTAAAGGGTTGGGAAAAAACGGATTCGGCAATTGGGCAGAGTTTGTTTGCTATGATTTTCCTCTTCTGAATAGTACCCCTACCCCTTCTTTTATAGGCTAGAAGGAGCTAGGGTTTTAGACGAACTCTCGGCCATGCATGGCTGGGAGTTCCAGTTAACTGACCCAAAGATTTTCGTTCCGTCGGCAACTTTCCTAATTTTTTGCTTTGTTAGGTAAACGCGGGCTGTAGTGGGCTAGCCAGCGTTCCAACACATGTAGTATAAGTCCTGCCAGCGTTCCAACGCGCCCAACAGTGAGTTAGGGCGTGGGTTGCTTGATTTAAGAGGTTTTTAAGAGTTTGTCCAGCATGGCTTTGGAAATGAAGGGCAATGAGTTGGCCTAATGCCAGGTAAGCATGGATAGTGCAATTTAGGGTTATAACAGTAGCAGACATGGAGTGTCAAGATCCATTTGACTAGCATAGCCCCACAGGGCCCCTCCTATTCATTGATGCACCACCATACATCACCAACAGCAGAGCAACATCCATTACATCGGCCTGGCCCTAGAGGACAATGGGTCTTGCTTCATGAGGTAATAATTATGGTATCATGGTAAGTGTCACCCTAATAATTGAAGCATTTGAACATGTTGCAAAGAATTCTTGCTTGATTACAAAACATTTCCTTGGAAATTATACTAGTTTCTTTATTTAACCTTGGTGGGTGTCATTACGCCCTAGTAAGTTGGTCACTCTCAGGAATAGGGTGATATTGGGGGTTCCTTGAAGAGATATTGTACCATTCTCTATCATACTTGACACTTTTAATACTTGTCTCCTTTCGTCTCCTTATCTTTTGGGATTTCTGAGTGCATTGACCTAAGAAGGGATTGTACTTCATTTCATGGGAAGAAGGGATTAAAGGCCCATGGGGAAATGTAGTTGGCAAAAGATAAAATCCAATCATAAAATGTTCCATATTCTTTCCCAAGAGGTCTTGAGAACAATAAAGTGGTTCTCCTAAAAGAATTTAAAGACCTGCAAAAGCAAGCTCACATTATAAAGATGTCCAACTTGTCGAAGATGTGCATTTATGTGATGTCATTTTCTTTCCATGCATATGGCACTTGGTGTACCTAAGCTTCAAGTGATGTTGTGGTACTCCTTTCTTTCCATGTCTTATAGTACCCAATTGTTTTGGACTTTAATTAACTAATGACAATGAATGGGCTTGGAAAAATGTTGCATCGTGGACGAAGGGAAACAAAACCTTTAAAAATGAATCCATAAATGAGATAATATGAGCCCTTGTATGTCATGAGCCCCATGCCCAAAAGTCTTACCCACTCCACCTCATACTCACACATGGCTTAGATAGGTTTCCCTTGGTAAGCACCTTTGACTTGGGGATTGATTAACCCAAAAGGATGTCTTGACACCCCTCCCACACCTAAATTTGACAAATTGTATAAGGTCTTTGAGCATTTGTTTAGATTGAAAAGGGGGGTTTGATGGACATCTTCAAATGGTTTGATTATTAGATGTGGTTTACTTGGCATGATCCTTGTGAATTACAAACCCTTGACCAATGTACCTGTTTGTCTTTGCGGGACCTTTTCCGGCGGACAGCTATTCATTAGGGGATGACTTGCTCAAACCTTCATGGGGGCTTTGGATCCCAAGGATGGATGTAGAGACCCCACATCTGGAGCAAGCTTGTGATCACTAGTTTCATATTGAAGGAGGTTGTTGCCATTTGAGGCACTTTGGCAGGCCTGGATGGAGATCTCCCACCTTCTCCCACATGAGTGGTATGCATTTGGAGGCTTGAACATCACCCTACTAGCCCATGACATCACTATGGTTTGTGGCCTTGATGGAGGGCTTGACATGGACACTTGGCACGTGTGGGCATGATCTATGGCCTTTGGGGGAAAAACATTGCACATTTTCTAGCCTAGCATCCCACTTAGAGGCTCAATGTCACCCTAGAAGGGCATGATGTCACCTTTAGGGATTTATTTTGTGCTAAATGAATTAAATCTTGTAAAATTGCGTTATAAGGACAAATTATTAAGGTCAGCCCTAGTTTTATTTTTACATTGACATTTTAGGGGAAAGGTGATATAAATACACCATTCCATTTCATTTTTAGAACATAGCTCTTCCTCACACAAGAGGACAAGTCTGAAATTTTCGCCCTAGTGGCATTATTGGCTAAAATTACTAGTGCACACCTCTTGGAGATCATGCTTTGAGATATTTCTTGGTTGTTTTGTGGTGGAAAAGTCTTCAACTAGGGTTTGTGCTTGATTATTCTTGGTGAAGTAAGTAAAATATGCAATTTTCATTTCATGTTTTGAATGTTTATGGCAATTTTACTTGTTCATGTTGAAGATTATGAAATTGTTTGCATAAAAAACCCTATGAGAGGAATATAAGGTACTTCTTCCTCTCTCTAGTCTTTCTACTTGTTAAATTGCTAAGAAAATCTTACCAAGGATAGGCTTCTAAAGCCTTCTAGTGCTAGCACTTCAAAAGTGTTATTCTAGAAACTTGTTATATTTCTCAAAGTCTAAGGACAAGAGGAATTCACTAGGGCCCAAAAGAGCTTGCACTCTAGCCAAGATTCCATCTTTGAGATTCAAAGCTTGGGGCATTGAAGTGCCAACACCTCAAGACTTTATCTCTCCATCCTTAGGCAAATGTTATCATTTATTTCTCCAAGTTATTGTTGTTGTAATTGACTCCATAAGCCCAAAAGGCACTTATCTACTTCCTCTTATTGAAGGAATTGATCAAACAACTATTAAACTTTATTCTTTGAAACTTCTACTAACTTATTATAACCCTAGCTTGGACAAATTCACTAGCTAACTTCTTGTTGTTGCAAAACATTGCTACAACCATATTAATTCATAGTAATTTGTTGCATACACTAACTTAATTCATAGCTAACACACTCGGAAATTGCTTCTGAAAGTTGTTACTTGATCCTTGGGATATATGTTTAGTTTATACCATCTTTTCTTGCAATTTTGAGCACTAATTCTCTTGGTTGTTATAAAACATTAATTGTTGTTATAAACTGATAATTCGCTACAATTTCACTTCAACCAGCATATATTCTAATTGTCTATTGTCTATTGAGCCCTTATTATCATATTTGTACTTGGAAGTTGCTATATACATGCTATTATTGTTCTTGTTCCAACCAGGTACACAAACTCTCTTTCTTTGCCTCAATTCCTCATACATAGACCTTTTGACTTGGGTAACCAATGAGAGGGGGGTATATCTTGATCAAATCTCTATCTTTTCATCCCTTTAGGTTACAAGCAACACCTCCCCTAGGTTGGACCTTTATCCATCCCTAAAAGTGGGGATTTCCCACTAAAGTGACTGTAGTGGGTTATCATGTTGTATCGCCAATTTGAGTTACTTATCTTGGGTTTTGGCATAAGTACAAATTGTGCAATAACATGCCCTAAAGGGAACCTATTCTAAGTATATACTTGAGGGATCATCTCTTTCACAAACAACCAAATAGAAGAAAATATGATTTTGAAAAAATCACATATCACCTAAAGCAAAGTTTGGCCCATTAGTATGCCTTGAAGAATCTCTCTTGATAACTTCCATTCTAGATGGCTAATCAATGTCTGGTCATTATGCTTTAAGAAAAACACTAAAAAGAAGTAAACAAATTCTAGCATCCTTTCAAATTGTTACATTCTTCCAAGGGAGTAGGAAGCTCAACAATGATGTAGACAAAAAGGCTACTAGGCTCTATCTTCATGAAGAATGAGTTTGAAGGATGAGTCGATGGGCAATCACCTCTACATCAGGGCAACATTCTCTCTAAGGACAGGTATTATCGTAGCATCTTTCCATTGAATATGGTAATTGGTTCACTTTACATGGAAAACCCACCACTTTTGAAGCTTTGGGTAAAAACACCATGAACAAAGGAGAGTTGTACACCCTCCGATGTTTTCTTTTCCATTTTTTATTTTGTTTGGGATAGGGACAATGACAATGTCCTCTTTAGATATTTTGTTCTCTTACATTGTTTTTCACTCCATATCATTCTTTGCTATTATGGGTTCATTCTTTTGAATTTAAATTTTTTCATTATTTGAACCTCTTATCAGCAATATCTACTTACCTTACTTCTTTTTCTTACTATCATTTTCTTAAATTATTGTATGTTGTTATTGAATTTATCCATTTGCATTTCAATTCTTCAATAATCAATGTGCATTTCTAACTTGATACTAGCTTTATGATTTATAATATGGAGAATGAATATGATGTAATGAGTAAGACAAACTATTACAGAAGGAAAAAAAAGAAAAAAAAAAATCATTATTAGACATACATAGTCAACTTGTCAATTGTGTGTAGCTCGAGTGGTTAAGAGGGAAGTTGTTTTCCTCTCCCGCACAAATTCAAATCCCACTTTGTGACATGCTTGCTCTCTTCGTGAGCCAATAGTTGATTGTTTCCCTAGCCTTGAGCCCTGAACAATTTTGTAACATCTCGCTCTGGTGCACTGAGAAAACTTATTCTTTGAGGACACTTGCTCACAAGTGATCCGGATTTTTATACTAGTAAAAATTTTGACTTTAATTACGATGTGTTATGGGTTACGACATGTTGTTTTACTACATTGACATAGACAGGTGTTATTGACTCGTTTTTTACTAAGTGTGCAGGGTTTTGGACCTTGAGGATGCAGAGGCATCGATGGAACCCCTTGGACTCTGGATCGAGTCAGGGATTATGCCCTTGGGGTTTGATTTTTTTACTGTGATATTAGTGCATCTGACTATATGATATGATGTGGATATGTTCTGACATTATTTGTTGATGATGCAAGCTGACGATAGCTTGCCAACCAGACTCACATATGGAGTGGAGGGGTCACACACGACTACCGGAGATGTTGAGGGAAAGGTGTGGACAGCAGCCCTACCACAACCTACTAGCACTACCGCCGTGGCTCGAACTGTAGGTTAACGATTACCTAGTTCGAGAGGACCCACGATGTCGTGAGGGCAGACTGCGATAGTCGCTCACGATGATTCTAAGGGGTGCGCAATAAGGCGGGGACCTTATTCCTTAGAAGCCCTTAGTCTCCCACAAGTTCACCTGGCAGAGTGTTGACTCCAGGAGTTATTGATGTCAACCAATCAGTCAAGAGGCGAGTGGCACCCTTGGAGCACATAGTGCGTCTTGAAGGGCACGTCGCGCAAAGGAACAGATGAGGCGAGTGGCACCCTTGGAGCACCTAGTGCGTCCTGAAGGGCACATCGCGTTGATGATGATAGAGGGATGAACCTAGATGGCCCTAAGACAAATAACATGTTAAGAAATTTTAAAACAATTTTCCTAATTAAATGTCGCCCAGTACAAAATCTAAGTTCTAAGTCTAAAATTTCGCTAGGGGTAAAATTTTGTCTACTCTAAAAAATAAT
>ML808803.1:343910-355118 GCA_009831015.1 Picea engelmannii
ATGGCCCTAAGACAAATAACATGTTAAGAAATTTTAAAACAATTTTCCTAATTAAATGTCGCCCAGTACAAAATCTAAGTTCTAAGTCTAAAATTTCGCTAGGGGTAAAATTTTGTCTACTCTAAAAAATAATAATAATAATAATAAAAATAATAATAAAATAAATTAACCCTGGATGGGGTGACACGGGGCACAATGCTGCCACGCGGGAGCGAGACGGGACGCAGTGTTAATGCATCCACCGGCTCACATCACCTCGGACAATAACTCGGCATGTTTACGCGCAGGTGCATTCAACCGACGAGGCCTCTCGCGCAAGGGAATGGTACCCGCCACCAGCGCACTATCCAGCATACTTTAATGGATGCGGTGATTGCTTTAGTTATGTCGATTTTTTTTGCATTCGTGCTCACTGTTCAAGTTGCAAGACCAAGCAACAGGTCGCTCCCGAAGGCCTCCGCTCCACAGGCGAACCAGAATTGCAACAGTCTCTCTCCCGTTCCACTGGAGCGGTGGCCGCTCTTGGCAACCTCGCCCACCCTCAGTAGCAACTCAACTCCAGTTGGCAGCACCCGGATAATTCACTGGAACCTCACCATGCCCCGAATCAGAGGGAAATCGCGAAGGGGTGCAGCGTGGTATACGGCGGAGTCGCGACACAAGAGGAAGGAGAACTTTGAGAAAGCAATGGCGATGGCTGCTAGGAGGCGCAGGAACATACCACGCATGCCTCCAATGGCGTACGTAGAGGAGGTAATCCCGGAAGGAGGCCTGGAAAGCCCTCCTGAGCATACCCTGTTCATGGTACCGGAAAATTGGAACCCAAGCTCGCACTTTGGCCCAGATAGCAAACCACAGCCGGCAAGCAGTACGCTCGATCCCCATAACACCAGTGCAGAGAAGCCTTACTCCCCCTGTTATGTGGAAAAAGAGGTTCCTCCTGAACCCACCAAGGAAGCGGAGGGGCCTAAGACAAAAGAAGCAAAAGCGGCCACCAGCGAGGAGTTTATGGACAGCCACCGACCGGAACAACCACCTTCAGTTGACTGGGGATACCTCAATCTCGTCTTTGAGATGAGAAATATGTTGGAAGATCAGATCTTCTGCCTCACGCGAATGGATCAGCGGCTTGACATGTTCTTCGTGGCACATTCCAAAACTCCGCCAAAGAAACAATGTCCAACTTGCACGCGAGCTTACTCTTTCCCAGCAAGATGGAGGCATTCCGTGGGCGAGGACAAACATTCTGGTTCAGAGGTTACCTAATGTTCACACCTAGACTTTGCTTTTGGTTTTGTTATTATAGTTTATGCCTTAGGATAGCTAGATGTCAGTATTTCCTAGCTCTAGGTGAATGAACCAGTTCCATGCTCGTAACTGCTAGTCCTGGTTTCCTTCGGGCAGGACGTAGCAGCGCCAATTTTGTTAATTTTGCTTATTTTGCAAACTGGGTGACACGTGGACAAGGATGCCCAGCTGTCTCGGTTTCCTACTCAGGCGGGATAGCTGGCATCACTAACAGCTATGTACTCTGTTTATGGTAATATAATAGGCTCCAACCTTTTTTACTTACAAAAAAATAATAATAAAATAAATAAATAAATAGATAAAATAAAATAAACTAATAAAATTTAAAATAAAAACCACTTAAACAATAATTATGATCTTCATAAAATTTTATAACATGAAGGGAGTAAGAAATTAAATTATTCATAAGAAATAAAATATGTGGATATAAAATGTAAAGGGGGAATTAATTATTTTATCTTTTGATAATTTAAGAAGATACTAAATTAATGATAAAAGGGAAAAGGGGTTAAATTCCACACCTGCCTTTTTGAGTTCTAAGTAAAAGGGGAAAGAAGGAAAATCAAAAAATGGAAAACAAGGGAAAAGAGGTAACATAAAAAAGAAAAAGGGGAACTTAAGGGGAAAAGAAGGAAGTCAACTTAGTAAAGAATCTACATTTAAGAGTCTTCTAATTTTAAACTAAACTAGCAACTTCATAATAGGGAAAGCCTTTAAAACCTGCAAGGGAAATTAGGGACACCTAGGAGTGATTCTAGGAGTAACTCTAGGTGGGTGAGGGAAATAAAGATAATTACTTAATTAAAGAAATTAATTTATGGAGGAATGTAGGGGATGGGGGATACTTGTACGGATAGGAAATTATAGGAATTTATTTTTAAAAAAACTTTAATTAAAATAGATTTTAGGAAAGAAAGGAAGTTGGGAACTCTATAAAAAAAGGGAAGGAGAAGGATGAAGGATCATCTTCTGTTTGCATAACGTTACGTTGTAGAAATATCGACTTGACTGATTTACTTGTGGGAGTTGGGATACCCAGCTTGGAGAGGAGTGGTAGCTCGGCCTTGCAAGGCGAGCTGGGAGCTAGACAAAATTTTTGGATAGTGTGTGTGGCCCCTTTGCGGCTCAGGGGGCTAAGGAGGGAGAAGAGTACTCCTAGCGTTGGCTGAGAGGTACCTGTGTAGTCTCGACGGTCGACAAGCGAGAGTTTCACAGAGTGTGCGGACGACACTCGGAGCAGGTGAACAAGAAATGGTATGTTTTTTTCGGTTGAATGATAGAATGTTGTAGGATGTATGATTTAGATCTGCATGTATATTGAGTAGGTAAACTGATTGTCTAGTTTCATGACTGAAATTTTTATAGCCTAGTTGAATGAATGGTTGATTGATTTCTGTGACCTTCGTCCTCCCGCATGTCGTGACCACTCTGTGTGTTGATTGTGACCTTGAGGTTGTTATCCTTCGTCCCTAGCTCACCAGTCCTCGCCTGAGCAATCGGCCAGGAGCCTGATCTACGATCGTCGCCTTAGCGTTAAAAGACCTATGGATCTCAACGCCCTGCTTTTCTGTGTGAGGATGGTGAAGCGAAGGCGAACCTATCATCCGCCTACCTCTATGGATGTCCTTGCCAAATTGTTGATTTGCGTCCTTCAGCACGGCCTCTGCGTTTGGATTATCTTGCTTCCTAGTTGTTTATTTTCTATGCCCCGACTGTTAGAATCCCTGCAATCCTTTCAATGAGTTATCCCTAGGGCCCTGGCATTCTCTTACTATTGTCAGCGTTTTTTTTAGTGGTATGTTGAGATGAAAAGTTATTTAACTTCAATCTGTGTTTGGATCTTGTTGGATTGAATGTTTTTTTTATTTACTTCGGCGATTATAAATGTGTAACTGCTGTAAAAAAAAAGAAAAATGATAACTCGACTGTTGTAATTCGGTAATAGAAGGAAAAAAAAATAATTACACCATATCGATTTCATTATGTGATGGCTGAAAAATATTAACCCTGCGTTGTTTATTAATGGCCACTCTAACCTTGCATCTATATCATGTAACAGCTAACTTAACCGTGTGAATATCCTTTGCTGGTAATTACGTTTATGCATGTTCTTCATTGATATTGGCCATCTAAACTCCGCGTCTTCATTGATTAATGGTGAAATCGATCTGTGTGCTCATCCACTTTATCGATTAACCCTAAGCAATTATCGATCAATGGTGAAATTTATCCACTATTTCCTTTTGCCATGCATTTTCCTTACCTTGTGTTTTCTGAATCATTTATGGACAATGTTTAAACTTGGGCCTATACTTTACCTAGTTTATTAATCGGATTTTACCCTTTTACTCTTAATTCTTGGCGTTTATTCAAGAGCATAACTATGTTCAGGACAGTGCTCCATCAACTGGTATCTGCCCTCACGGAGTTGATTATTGTTAGATTTTATTTTACCTCCAGATGCCTAAGCAACAATTAATGGTTCAGCAGAGAATCTCGACTCTTTATCCGGAATTACTCCCTCCAGCACGAGCTTTACCAAATAGTGGAAGTAAATGCGTTGGGAAGTCAGCAATAACAGGCTGTGTGGAGTCCCTTTGCCTCCTGCATAGGTCCCTTCTCTAGTGGTTGTGTTTTGACTTCTTTAAACAGTTGACACTGCGTGCGTTTGTTGGGTGTGAATAGAACGCTCTTTGTTGGGCGTATTCCTTCCCTTGTATGGTTGTGTTTCCTAGTCCCCTACGAGTTGCGTTTGGTGATATTAAACAGTCAACAATTTCCATGTAATCTGATCCCTGGAGCTATGTTTGACTCTCATTCATCACTCTCTTTTGCTACCAGCCTCTTAACCATTGTTTGCGTGGGATGGTGACTACCACTGCCATCTAGGTAATGATTGTTTTAACACTATCCTACAGTCCACCCGGAAGTCTTAGTGAACCCTTCCACCCTTGCCTGCATGGAGAGCATACCCTGTCCTTGAGAGTGTGCCATGTTCTTGACAGTCCGCGTTGACCACCTGGTATTTAGACCATTGTACCCACCTGTGCATCTTGATAGTTGACAAAATCTGCACCTGCGCGTCTTGAATTTTTCTTAATGGAGATCGATTTAATATGTTTTTTTTTTATTGTAGTGCTACCATGGTGTAAAGGTATATAAATTATCAT
This sequence comes from Picea engelmannii, assembly GCA_009831015.1. Taxonomy (NCBI): domain Eukaryota; kingdom Viridiplantae; phylum Streptophyta; class Pinopsida; order Pinales; family Pinaceae; genus Picea; species Picea engelmannii. The sequence continues at coordinate 348,389 of ML808803.1, forward strand.
TTGTGTTAAATTATTTCAAGGTCCATTTAAGTAAAGTATCTTTAAGAGTATCCTTAAATTATTCCTCAAAGATATATAGAATTGGATTTTATGGGAAGCAAGATTTCAAAGTTGTATTTATCATTAGATTGTATTATTGGATCACTGAAATGTAACTATGTATGAGATGTGGCTTTAATGGATTAACATAGTTTCCAATTTGGACCAGAAATTAATTTTTTGATGTTCGTCAAGTAAAATACTTGAGTAGCCTTAAACATTATTGAAAAGATATAAGATTCCATTAGAAGTCGATGGTCAAGAGATAGATTATCTTTAGATTCTATTATAAGATATGTAAATTGGTTCAATAAACTACCTTTTGAATATTTTGAAAACTGATAAGATTTGGATTATTAGTCAAAGTTAAACCTTCTTTAGAAGATGCTTTCTTAGATTTCATTATGGTAACAATTCAAAGTGTAAGTGTGTATAATAGGCGACCTTATATAAAATAACTTAGTTTTCAAGTGGCGTAAAAAAAAAAAAGGTGTTTCAATGTCTACCCTATACAAATTACTATGAGGGCGGACCTTAAATATTCTTGAAGGATTTATAGAATTGATTGTTGTGGAGTGTAGGGTCCTGGATGATTTGATGTTGACATTAGTTTGTCAGGCTTGGACGTGTTGTTTGGGGTGGGAAGTATACACCTCCTTGTTCCTCAGAACAGTCGCCAGCCCTGAGACCTTAAATGGTCAAAATCGATGAGAACCTGGGCTTGAACGTTGCTTATGTGTCCTGGAGGTCCTAACCATTGCAGGGTAGGACGGGCGGATAGTCATTCTTATTCTTCGTCAGTTGATTGTCGTACATGGCTTCCAAATGCCTGATGTGCGTCATAATTTGTCATGTTGTTGTCGCAGTTGCATGTGTCATGTTCATTGTCGTGTTGTGTCGCAGAGTTTAATGTCTTGATTACCCTTGTACACACGCGCACACACAAAAAAAAAAAAATTGCACTTGTTATGAGAGGCGTGTTGTCGTAACTAAATGGGAGGTCGTTACATATGGAATCAGAGTCAGTTTGACCCGCGACCTGGGATCGCTATGGCTTTCATTGATGTGATTGATTTTACTGTTGCTAATCGAGTTGACTTGTGTTCGTGTAGGTAATCATGGTTAGAGGACGTCGCGGAAGCAGACGAAGGGGTGCTAAGAGAGGGGGCGCGACGCCTCCAATAGCATCCACGCCTGAGGGAGCTAACCCCTAGGGATACGAGCAGGTTGTCAGGCATGAGCAAATAGCAGTTGGTGATGTGGTCGGAATGATGAAATCTTTTCAGCGCATGTCCGAGGCATTGATCAGCCGTTTGGACAGAGATGAAGCCAGAGCCCCGACACCCCCTGAGGTTTCGCCGCACACTCTGATCAGTACTGGTAGCGTTCACCGTGAACTCGAGAAGGTCAAATTTCCCGAGTTCTTTGGTGCCCCGGACGACGCAGCTGCTGAGGCATGGTTGGAGAACATGGCGATGTGCTTCGCACTTCACGATTATACCTCCAACATGAAGGTCCGCATGGCGGTCTTTCAACTGAAGGGGAACGCTCTTCTATGGTGGAAGACGCTCCTACCGCAGCTGAACATGGTCGTCGAAGACGTGCCATGGGCAGTGTTCGAGGAACGGTTCTGAGAGAGGTATCTTTCAAAAGAATCCATTGAGTGTCAGCTCAATGAGTTCAATGCCTTACAACAGAGAGGTCGTACGGTGCCCGAGTATGAGGCTCATTTTATGGAGTTGCTTCGATATGCTCCGCACCTTAATATTGAGAAACTTAAGGTCAATAGGTTCATGTTCGACCTTAACGGTTGCCTACGTGCAAAGGTTAGGATTTTGATGCCTCAAACCTTGCATGATGTCGTCTAGAAGGCCCTCATAGTAGAGGAGGAGCTTATCAGTGGGGGTCAGACCAGGACTCTAGCGAGACCAGTAGGGCAGGTTTCATCTAGAGCACAGCAGCATCAAACACCAGCCAGACATACGTCGGGATATCGTGGCTTCCAGAGGGGATCCACTTTCACTACACCCCGGCGACCGACACCTCAACAACGGACACCTTATCGGGGACCACAACATCAGCAGCAACGCTGCCCACAGCAGTAGCAGTTTAGGCATGTTCAGCAGAATAGACCAAGGTTCCAGGCCAGTGGGTCGTCATTTTCTACTTCGAGTACCAAGACTAGTGTGCTAAAGAAGGGGTGTTGGACGTCTGGGGAGCCACACTACCAGCGCGACTACCCTGTGGAGAGGACCAGAGCGTCCGAATCAGTCGGACCCACTACTGTGGGAGATATGGGCAAGGCCGATCAGATTCATGCAGCGGTGAATAACTACCAGGAAAAGCATCAGTCGACTGTGCTCAAGACGACAGGTACCGTCGCTGACCAGACCCTTAGTATTTTGATAGATCCCGGTGCTACCAAGAGTTTCATTTCTGGTGCAGCGCTAAAAAGGATTAAGGTAAAGGTAGTCGAATATGACGAGTTTAGTATCGTAGAGATGGCTTCGGGAGCCAAACAGAAGGTTGGAGGAAAGGTTACGGGATGTATCCTTAACCTGGGAGAGTTTGTCACGAAGGCCAACCTGTACGTCACAAACTTAGGATCTTATGATGTCGTGATTGGTATGAATTGGTTGGAATCACATGAGGTGATACTCAACTGTAAAACGAAATGGTTGAGCTTGGTCGTTGACGATGGATAGAGACGTGTGATTGTAGGCCAGAACCAAGGAGTTTCCCTGAGGTTCATCTCTTCCTTGCAACTTCGGAAGAGCATGCGCAAGGGGTGCAAGCTTTATGTGATCCTTGCGTTAAACGAAAAGGGAGTAGAGAAAGGTCTAGAACACCTTCCGGTGGTGAAAGAGTTTACAGACGTATTTTCGGAGGAGTTACCTGGGATGCCGCCGAAGAGGGAGTTGGAGTTTACCATAGACCTGAAACCAGGAACTAAACCGATAGCAATAACGCCTTATTGAATGTCGACCCCGGAGTTATAAGAGTCGAAAATGCAACTGAAGGAGTTGTTGGACCTGGGACTGATACGTCCTAGTGTGTCACTGTGGGGTGCACCTGTTATTTTCATACAAAAGAAGGACGAATCATGGAGCCTTTGCATTGACTACCGTCAACTGAACAAGGCCATGATCAAGAATCAGTATCCATTGCCGAGAATTGATGATGTGTTCGATCAGATGAAGGGTGTGACGGTGTTCTCCAAGATCGATTTGCGATCAGGGTATCACCAGTGACGGATCAAGGAGGATGACGTCCCTAAGACCGTCTTTAAGACGAGGTTTGGACATTACGAGTTTATTGTTTTACCATTTGGACTGACAAACGCCTCAGAGGTATTTATGAGTTTGATGAATGGGGTGTTCCGCGAGTACTTGAACAAGTTCGTCCAAATATTCATTGACGATATTTTGATTTACTCTCGGACGACGGAGGAGCATGACGAGCACTTGCGCTTGGTACTACAGTGTCTGCGAGAGCACAAATTGTACGGGAAATTGTCCAAATGCTCTTTTTATCAATCGAAGATTCACTACTTAGAGCATGTCATCTCCGGCGAAGGCATCGTTGTGGATCCAGCCAAGGTCGAGCCTATTATGGAATGGCCTACACGATGAATGTCTCGTAAGTGCGTAGCTTCATGGGTTTAGCAGGATACTATCGACGGTTCGTCGAGGGATTTTCAAAGATAGCAAGTCTGATCACGGAGTTGCAGAAGAAAAACAAGAAATTTGTATGGACCGAGAAATGCGCGGAAGCATTTCGGAGGCTCAAGGAATCGTTAACAACAACACCAATACTAAAGGTCCCTGACGTGGACATGGACTTCTTGGTATGCACGCATCCAAGGAAGGCTTAGGCGGAGTCTTGATGCAAGACGGACGAGTAATCGCTTACATTTCGAGGAAACTGAGAAGGCATGAGAAGAACTACGCGATGCACGATTTGGAGTTGTTAGCCATCGTATATGCCTTGAAGGTTTGGAGACACTACCTTGTTGGACGAAAATTTGAATTAAAGACTAACCATTGTGGACTACAACACATATTTACGCAAAGTGACATGAACGCACGACAACGACGTTGGTCGGAATTACTTAGCGAGTACGAATTTGAGATTACTTAGATAAAAGGAACAGTGAACCGAGTGGCGAATGCATTGAGTCAGAGACCACGCATCTTTTCAGTGTTGCCTCTTCAGACGAATTTACGTGAAAAGATTCTAACTTTACAGTGTGGCGATGACTGGTACAAAGAGGTCAAGGGTTTTATCGAACAAAACACAATGATGGTACCACGATTTGAGGGATTTTCATTTGATAGCGATGGTTTATTGAGGTTTAAAGGTCAGATTTACGTACCGCCAAACGACGAGTTGAAGATGTTGATCCTAAGCGAGGCTCATAAAGCAATTTATATGGCTCACCCGGGAGTCATGAAGATGGGGGCAGACCTTAAACCCTTATTCTTCTGGAAGAGAATGAAGGCCGACATAGTCAACTATGTGGTCAGATGTCTAGAATGTCAGCAGGTAAAGGTTGAACATAAACACCCAACAAGATTACTACAACCACATGTCATTCCGGAATTGAAATGGGAGGTTATTTCGATGGATTTTATTGTTGGATTGCCACTGACGGTAAGGAGACATGACTCGATTTTCGTAGTAGTAGACACTTTGATGAAGAGTGCTCACTTTATTCCTGTGCGTACGACGTATCAGGCACCTGACATAGCTGGAGTTTTCATCAGTGAGATTGTGAGGTTGCATGGCATGCCTAAGAGGATTATATCCGATCGAGGATCGATGTTTACCGGATCATTTTGGACAAGTTTCCAAGAGGCCTTGGGAACCAAACTTAACTTTAGTACTGTGTATCACCCGGAGACTGACGGACAGACTGAACGAACGAACCAAACCTTGGAAGACATGTTGCGCATGTACGTGATGGACCAACATAAGCGATGGGAAGAATTCTTGCCACTAGTGGAGTTCGCTTACAACAACAGTTACCAGAGCACCATTAAGATGGCACCTTTCGAGTTTCTTTATGGGCGACCATGTCGGACGCCTTTGAGTTGGGATTGGCTTGAGGATAGGGTCCTAGTGGGACCAGAAGCGATCCAAGAAATGGAAGAGCAAATATAAACAATAAGACAAAGATTCAAAGAAGCACAAGATCGACATAAGAGTTATGTCGATGCGCACTGTGTTGAGCATAGTTACAAGGTCGGTGATCGACTCTTCTTGCGAGTTAAACCGCATAAGAGTTCGATCAAGTTTGGGAAGGGAGCTAAACTCTCTCCTAGGTTCGTGGGACCTTTCGAGATTGTGGAGAGAAAGGGGCCCGTGGCCTATCGGCTAGCCTTGCCTGATTCTTTGAGGCGTATGCACGATGTTTTTCATGTATCTGTTTTGAGACATTATATTAGTGATCCTACACATGTTATTGACATGAGTTCCTTGCAGGTATCGGACAAGGGAGCGCTCACAGCTGAGCCGGTCCGCATCTTGGATCATCACGTTCGACAGCTACAACGTCGAACGATAGATTAGGTCAAGGTCCAGGGGGAAAATTATAGTCCGCACTCAGTGACCTGGGAGGATGCATATGATATGCGCCAACAGTTTCCCTTTTTGTTTGATAGATAGACATATGATACTGTGATACACTTTATTTCAGCATATATACTGTGAAACTTCGGGACGAAGTTTAGACCAAGAGGGGGTGTATGTAACATCCCTCTCTGGCGCACCGAGCAAACTTGTTTTTTGAGGAAACTTGCTCGCAAGTGATCCGGATTTTTATACTGTTAAAACTTTTGACTTTAATTACGATGCGTTATGGGTTATGACATGTTTTACTACATTGACATAGACAGGTGTTATTGACTCTGTTTTTACTGAGTGTGCAGGATTTTGGACCTTGAGGATGCAGAGGCATCGATGGAAACCCTTGGACTCCGGATCAAGTCAGGGATTGTGCCCTTGGGGTTTGATTGTTTTACTATGATATTAGTGCATCTGACTATATGATATGATGTGGATATGTTCTAACATGATTTGTCGATAATGTAGGCTGACGATAGCTTGCCGACCAGACTCACATATGGAGTGGAGGGGTCACACACGACTACCAAAGATGTTGAGGGAGAGGTGTGGACAACAACCCTACCACAGCCTACTAGCACTCTCATCGTGGCTCGAACTATAGGTTAACAATTACCTCGTTCGAGAGGACCCACGATGCCGTGAGGGCAGACTGCGACAGTCGCTCACGATGATTCTAAGGGGCGCACAATAAGTCGGGGGCCTTATTCCTTAGAAGCTCTTAATCTCTCACAAGTTCACCTAGCGGAGTGTTGACTCCAGGGGTTATTGATGTCTACCAATCAGTCAAGAGGCAAGTGACACCCTTGGAGCACATAGTGCATCCTGAAGGGCACGTCACGCAAAAGAACAGATGGGGCGAGTGGCACTCTTGGAGCACCTAGTGCGTCCGGAAGGGCACGTCGCGTTGATGATGATAGAGGGATGAACCTAGATGGCCCTAAGACAAATAACATGTTAGAAATTTTAAAACAATTTTTCTAATTAAATGTCGCCCAATACAAAATCTAAGTTCTAAGTCTAAAATTTTGCTAGGGGTAAAATTTTGTCTACCCTATATATATAT
>ML808803.1:355190-373803 GCA_009831015.1 Picea engelmannii
AAACCTCTTAAACAATAATTATGATCTTCATAAAATTTTGTAACATGAAGGGAGAAAGAAATTAAATTATTCATAAGAAATAAAATGTGGATATAAAATGTAAAAGGGGAATGAATTATTTTATCTTTTGATAACTTAAGAAGATACTAAATTAATGATAAAAGGGAAAAGGGGTTAAATTCCACACCTGCCTTTTTGAGTTCTAAGTAAAAGGGGAAAGAAGGAAAATCAAAAAATGGGAAACAAGGGAAAAGAGGTAACATAAAAAGGAAAAAGGGGAACTTAAGGGGAAAAGCGGGAAGTCAACTTAGTAAAGAATCTGCATTTAAGAGCCTTCTAATTTTAAACTGAATTAGCAACTTCATAATAGCGAAAGCCTTTAAAACCTGTAAGGGAAATTAGGAACACCTAGGAGTGATTCTAGGAGTAACTCTAGGTGGGTGAGGAAAATAAAGATAATTACTTAATTAAATAAATTAATTGATGGAGGAATGTAGGAGATGGGGGACACTTGTACGGATAGGAAATTATAGGAATTTATTTTTAAAAAAACTTTAATTAAATAAGATTTTAGGAAAGAAAGGAAGTTGGGAACTCTATAAAAGAAAGGAATGAGAAAGATAAAGGATCATCTTCTGTTTGCGTAACGTTACGCTGTAGAAATATCGGCTTGACTAATTTACATGTGGGAGTTGGGATACCCAACTCGAAGAGGAGTGGTAGCTTGGCCTTGTGTGGCGAGCTGGGAGCTAGACGAAATTTCTGGATAGTGTTTGTGGCCCCTTTGCGGCTCGGGGGGCTAAGGGGGAAGAAGAGTACCCCTAGCGTTGGTTGGGAGGTACCGGTGTAGTCTCGACGGTCGGCGAGCGGCAGTTGCACGAAGCGCACGGATGACACTCGAAGCAGGCGAACAGGCAACGATACGCTTTTTCGATTGAATGATAGAATGTTGTAGGATGTATGATTTAGATCTGCACGTGTATTGAGTAGTTAAATTGATTGTCTAGTTTCATGACAAACTTTTATAGCTTAGCTGAATGAATGGTTGATTGATTTCCGTGACCTTCATCCTCCCGCATGTCGTGACCACCCTGTGTGTTGATTGTAACCTTGAGGTTGTTATCCTTCGTCCCTAGCTCACCAGTCCTCACCTGAGCAGTCGACCAGGAGCCTGATCTATGGTCGTCGCCTTAGTGTTAAAAGACCTATGGATCTCAACGCCCTGTTTTTTTGTGCGAGGATGGTGAAGCGAAGGTGAACCTATCAGTGGTCTACCTCTATGGATGTCCTTGCCAGATTGTTGACTTGCGTCCTTCAACACGGCCTCTGCGTTTGGATTATTTTTCTTCCTGGTTGTTTATTTTCTGCGCCCCGACTATTAGAATCCTTGTGATCCTTTCGATGAGTTATCCCTAGGGCCCTGGCATTCTCTTACTATTGTCAACATTTTTTTTAGTGGTATGTTGAGATGGAAAGTTATTTAACTTCAATCTGTTTTTGGATCTTGTTGAATTGAATGTATTTTTTTATTTACTTCGGCGATTATAAATGTGTAACTACTGTAAAAAAAAAAAACAATAACGCGGTTGTTGTAATTCGGTAATGGAAGGAAAAAAAATAATTACACCTTATCGATTTCATTATGTGATGGCTGAAAAATATTAACCCTGCGTTGTTTATTAATGGCCACTCTAGCCTTGCATCTATATCATACTAACTTAACCGTGTGAATATCCTTTGTTGGAAATTACGTTTCTGCATGTTCTTCATTGATATTGGCCATCTAAACTCTGCATCTTCATCATTTTAACGAAGAATTTAACCCTGAGCAATTATCGATTAATGGTGAAATCGATCTGTGTGCTCATCCACTTTATTGATTAACCCTGAGCAATTATCGATCAATGGTGAAATTTATCCACTGTTTCCTTTTGCCATGCATTTTCCTTACCCTGTGTTTTCTGGATCATTTCTGGACAACATTTAAACTTGAGCATGTACTTTACCTCGCTTATTAATCGGATTTTACCCCTTTATTCTTAATTCTTGGCGTTTATTCAAGAGCATAACTGTGTTCAGGACAACGCTCCATCGACTGGTATCTGCCCTCACGGAGTTGATTATTGTTAGAGTTTATTTTACCTCCAGATGCCTGAGTAGCAATTAATGGTTCGACAAAGAATCTCGACTCTTTATCCGGGAATAGTCCCTCGAGCACAAGCTTTAGCAAATCCTTGAAGTAAATGCGATGGGAAGTCAGCAATAACAGGTTGTGTGGAGTCCCTTTGCCTCCTGCGTAGGTCCCTTCTCTAGTGGCTACGTTTTGACTTCTTTAAACAGTTGACATTGCGTGTGTTTGTTGGGTGTGAATAGAACGCTCTTTGTTGGGCATATTCCTTCCCTTGTATGGATGTGTTTCCTAGTTCCCTATGCATTGTGTTTGGTGATATCAAACAGTCAACAATTGCCTTGTAATCTGAGCCCTGGAGCTATGTTTGACTCTCATTCATCACTCTCTTTTGCTACCAGCCTCTTAACCATTGCTTGCGCAGGATGGTGACTGTCACTGCCATCTAGGTAATGACTGTTTTAACACTATCCTACAGTGCACCCGAAATTCTGAGCGAACCCTTCCACCCTTGCTTGCATGGAGAGTATACCTTGTCCTTGAGAGTGTGCCATGTTCTTGACAGTCCGCGTTGACCGCCTGGTATTTAGACCATTGTACCCACCTATGTGTCTTGATAGTTGACAAAATCTACACCTGCGCATCTTGAATTTTTCTTAATGGAGATCGATTTAATATGTTTTTTTTTTTTTATTGTAGTTCTGCCAGGGTGTAAAGGTATATAAATTATCATTTGTGTCAAATTATTTCAAGGTCCATTTAAGTAAAGTATCTTTAAGAGTATCCTTAAATTATTCCTCAAAGATATATAGAATTGGATTTTATGGGAAGCAAGATTTCAAAGTTGTATTTATCATTAGATTGTATTATTTGATCACTGAAATGTAACTATGTATGAGATGCGGCTTTAATGGATTAACATAGTTTCCAATTTGGACCAGAAACTAATATTTCGATGTTTGTCAAGTAAAATACTTGAGTAGCCTTAAACATTATTGAAAAGATGTAAGATTCCATTAGAAGTCGATGGTCAAGAGATAGATTATCTTTAGATTCTATTATAAGATATGTAAATTGGTTCAATAAACTACCTTTTGAATATTCTAAAAACTGATAAGATTTGGATTATTAGTCAAAGTTAAACCTTCTTTAGAAGATGCTTTCTTAGATTTCATTATGGTGACAATTCAGAGTGTAAGTGTATATAATAGCAGACCTTATATAAAATAACTTAGTTTTCAAGTGGTGTATAGGGAAAAAAAAAGTGTTTCAATGTCTACTCTATACAAATTACTATGAGGGCCGACCTTAAATATTCTTGAAAGATTTATAGAATTGATTGTTGTGGAGTGTAGGGTCCTGGATGATTTGATGTTGACATTAGTTTGTCAGGCTTGGACATGTTGTTTGGGGTGGGATGTAGACACCTCCTTGTTCCTCAGAACAGTCGCCAGCCCTGAGACTTTAAATGGTTAAAATCAATGAGAACCTAGGCTTGAGCGTTGCTTATGTGTCTTGGAGGTCCTAACCATTGCAGGGTAGGACGGAAAGATAGTCATTCTTATTCTTTGTCGGTTGATTGTCGTACATGGCTTCCAGATGCCTGATGTGTGTCTTAGGTCATCATGTTGTTGTCGCAGTTACATGCGTCATGTTCGTTGTCATGTTGCGTCGCAGAGTTTAATGTCTTTATTACCCTTGTACACACGCACACCAAAAAAAAAATTGCACTTGTTATGAGAGGTGTGTTGTTGTAACTAAACGGGAGGTCGTTACAAATTTGGTTTACCCTGGGTACCATCCTTGGAATGAGAAGTACCTAGCGGTTTTCCCTGGGAAATGCATTACATAGAAATTAAAAAAAATAAAAATGTTGATAGTCAACTCCTAGTGGAATGTGGTTGGTTATAAACTCTACAGTTTATGCTCGACATTATAGTTGGAATCTGTCATATTGCAATATATACTGCTTGTCATAAGATAAAGGGGATGAACAAACTGTGTAGCTAGCAGAGTAATCAATGCATAATTGTTCCCTCATTGTATTTGCATAAGAAATCAATGGTTATTTATGCAGGCAAAGACCAATTATCCTAAAAAGAGACAAACACACTTTTTTGCCCAGAAATTCAAATGCCAATAGCCTTTTTAAAAGACGTCGATTGTTTTCAAAAACACAACCCCAAACATCATGCACATTTACATAGCATATTTATAATGTTAACAAGCACAAAAGATACTAAATTGGCACAAAAGAGAGTATATTTGACTAGCCTGCAAGCTTCTCCCACATGCTGTGTATTTCCTAAAATGAAGAAACCAAATATGGCAAACGGACTCCAAAAGCAACATTAAGTTCAGATATGGTGAAACAGCTGGAAGAATATGAAATTTCCAATAAACTAATGACGAAACATTTCAATGACTCGCTCTTGATTTGCTTCCCAAAATCTTAAAAATGCAAATGTCAGACCTCATATATATCATTCTTAATATGTTGAAGAGGCATTGAACTTGAGCTGCAACAAAGAACTGATACTTTTGGCCCATTGATTGCCCAAGAAAAATGGACTAACATGATGCCATCAAACTCGCCAATGATTCTAACCAGGTATTCCTCTTTTACCATTCAGATTGAAGAAAAGTGAGAAGAGACATTTACATGAAAAATTGAATAATGAGACCAATTTCATTGGTTTTGCCAGGATAACCAGACCACAACCATTATTGGGCCAGGGAAATTTCAATGCACAAAGCTCAGCCGGAAAATCCAACTGCAATTAATAATGAATATGTAGAAAATGAAAAATATTAAGGAAAAAAATGGATTAGAGTACATATTAGAATATATAGAACAGGACTCTGAAACTATGAAGAGATGCGTTGTCATTCATGGGTAAGAAGATCATTCAACAATGGACGATCCAATTCAAGCCCTTCACCAAAATCTTTCTCGTTGCCTGGATATCTGTTGTGAAAGACAAGAAAAAACACAGTTAATCATCCACGTCATGAAAGAAACTGTATGAAACGCATAGCGATACTGCATCTTTTCAGACATCTAGAATCGATTTTTCTATATCTAAGCATTAGGAGCTAAAACACACAAGCTAGACATGGACCTATCAGTTTAAAATCTCATCATCAAATAGCACTACCTTGCATTAATTATTTGTGTTCGGTTCCTGATGTCTTATGCTTGTTGAAGTATAAATTGATAAAGCCTTAAATTATATCCTCAGCTTTTGATTGAATAATTGTAAAGTTATGACTAGAGAACAAAAATGAATATGAAGGTTTCATCACTACCAATAAATGTTTCAGACACTTATGTGTACAGGTGATTTTAAACTATTTCAAATCCTTCTATCTAATATGTTTATCGTGCTGAGAATTTTTCATGCTTTGTCAATTACTTGATGTTCAAAATTAACCATTGAAATCTCTCTTAAAATGAACTATTCTAAGAGTATAAATTCTAATGTAGCCACACCTGTTTTACCATAAACCAGTCGAAATGAATTATGGTTTGTTGAGCTTTTGTTTGTGGTTTAAGAAGGCTAAATGTTCTACAAATTTAAATTTTTCCAATTTGCCATCCCTGGAACCCAGCCATGCAATCTTTGCCAAAATTGCAATTTCGGATTTGATAAAATTGTTGTTTTTAATGCAGAAATGGATTCAGCACCCTCGAATAACCCTATTGCAACTAGATTGTGCTGCAATTCCATCAATCCGAAATTATTCTTTCCGGATTTCAGGATAAAATAACCAACATCCCTTTACATTATTTTGAGAGGCTGGAAAGGGGAAAATTCATAAAACATTTAGACTATGGCATTTTATATACCCATAACAATGCTGGGTTTTGATCATCGCAATCATCATGATCAACATGACAAATTTGTGTCCCAATGCTAATGTCTTGTTAAAGGCTTCAACTGCACCATTATTCTATGGATGGTAGGGTGAACTTTTATGATGTTGGGAATTAAGGGCATCCCATCTTTTTGTGTAGGCCTCCCACACTTTGGCATATGTCACATCTTCAAACAAGTTCATTGGCATACTTGAATGATGTCTGACACCATAGGTCTGCTTGAAGAGCTCCTGAGTAGCCCGATAAATTGTCTACCATCATTGCTAAGGAATTCTTTTGCTTAGTTAACAGCTCAATCAATCAATGCCTGGCCCTTTTAAAAAAAAATGGCAATGTATTCCAATTCAACAAGAACTGCTTCAACCTGAAATAAGTTAGTGTATAAAGTAATCATCAATTCCGATACAATCTTCTCCTGTTTAAATTCTATATAGATGATTAGAGAAAACTTAGATTGACTTGTTTATCCTACAATTTTAAAGTCAAAACCTTCAAATAATGCTCAGTTTCCAGGGTATGGGTACTTGGGAATGGGTGCAGGTGTGGGTACAAGTACAACATTTTTTGAAACAGAGGACGGGAGTATGTCAAGGGTACATATATCAAATATTATATATACCATAATATATAGGGAAAAAAATTGATGTAAATGATTCAAATCATTCTAGTGTCCACCATTCATCAATGATATTCATGATTCAACAATGCATTGACATTCCTTCCCCTTCCAAACATGGTGTGTTGGAATTATTGGTGTAATATGTACATGTGACCACGGCCCATTCATATGTATCAGTAGTGTACTTGTAATCATGGCTAAGACCATACTGATGAGTAGCAAGAAATGGCCACCTAACCCACCCCCACCCCCCGACGCTCGAAATGCACCAAAAAGCATAAATGAGAACGAAACATGTTGGAAATGTGCTAAGCTGTAACGTACATCTTTTTGGCAATTCAGAACAACATGCAGTATGGTTCAACACATTTTGGCACAAGACCCCCACATTTCGGCATTTTTCTTAAGTTGTTCAGGCCCACCCAAGTGCCCATGAGAGGCAATGGCATGAAACCGGGTCTGCTCATTATGATGACCATGCATGACGAGGACGCTTTACGAAGAGTATGGGTATTGCAACACCACCAACAAATCCAAGGTTGTTTATCTTATCATCAAGTTGTTAATCATACGGCAAAAGATTGTGCTTTAAATACTGTAAATATTTCATTTTGGGATTGAAATGTGGAATAGCAAGCAAACAAAAAGAGGAAAGAAGAGGTATTGTTTTCTATTTCCATTCAGCTCTTGCAATGCCAAATCAAATTACACAACACAGATCTGATCACTAATCAATCTTTCCACCACATCGCACACAAAATTAAACTCTTTGCATTGTGCAAAATCAAATTCCACGTTCCAATCTTTGGCAGCGAAATTGATTTGGATTGAATCTGGGTATCTGCAATTCCAAGCTCTACCCAAAACGATTTTCCTCTGCCTCCACCTCTTCAATGATCTGCCTCCAGATCCACAGATCTGCTCATATCTACCCAGCAATTGTGATCTGCCAACCACTTCCTCTGCCCAATAAACAAATAATCTGCACCAGCAATTTTCCACGATTTATTGTGTTCTTTGCAGAAGTAATTCATGAAAATGTTAGCAGCCTCTTCTAACGGCAGTGGCCCTCTTCACAATAATCTCAGATCTGCTTGGATCAAACTGTGTGATTGGTTCAGCCTTCACCAATCATATCAATCATAGCTGGTCAAGTGAAGATCAAGAAACCTTGGAGCCAAACTTTCAATTGGTAGATTCCCTCCTAGCATAAGCCAAGCTACCTGTCATCCCCCCATTCCAAGGGATAATTAAGGAGATGTCTCGAGGCACGCAGTTTGCAGACATGGAGTACCGAGAGGTGGATCAATAGGCAGAGCCCTTCACTCACCACGCATCACCATCTCATCGATGGCAGCAGCATCCACCACACCCATCTTGGTCCATAGAGGACAACGGGTCTTGCTTCATGAGGTAATAAGTCTGATGTCATGGTAAGTGTCGTTTTAATAATTGAAGCATTTGAACATGTTGCAAAGGGTCCTTTCTTGATTTTGAAAACGTTTGCTTGGAAATTATGCCTTTTGCCTCATTTCACCTTGGTGGTTGACATGTTGTCCTAGTAAGTGGGTTACCCTCGGGAAAAGGATTGCTACAAGGGGGTCTCCTTTAAGGGTCATCATACCATTCCTGCACATACTTATCACTTTCCATACTTCTAAGTTCTTCCCTTTCGTTTCCCCATCTTTTGGGTTTTCGGGCATATTGACCCAAGAAGGGCTTGTACCTCATTTCATGGGAAGAAGGGGCTAAAGGCCCGGAGGTAGATTGCAGCTGCTATAAAAGAATAAGAAACTAATGCTGAAAAGAAAGTGAACACAGCAAATGAGGACCATCAAAAGCCGGTCCAACGTGAGCTCTACCTACTCAGCGCCCACCCTAGTCCCAAATTGCATATGCTAAAGCTTGAAAACTTTATAAGGGGGCTAGCAAATTACAAATAAATGAAAGCAGGGATTGGAAAGATGGCTAAAAAGGAGTTTGGGAAAAAAGCACCTAAATAGTCGGTAACTCAAGAGCAAACGCACCCTCTACATAGACACCCATAAATGAGACAATAGTCAGACCCCTTGTATATCAAGAAACCCCATGCCCAAAAGTCACACCCCCATCCACCTCATGCTCTTTCATGACTTAGAGAGGGTCCTCTCGGGAAACACTCCTTGAGTTGGAGAATGATCTGCCCAATAGGTCACCATGGCAACCCTCCCATACTTAAATTTGGCAAGTTGTATAAGGTCTTTGAGCATTTGTTTATTTTGAAAAGGGGGGATTTGATGCACATGTTTGGGTGGTTATTTTATTAAATATGGCTTATGTGGCATGATACTTGTGACTTATAGACCCTTGGAGAGCATACTTGTTTGTCTTTGAAGGGCCTTGCCAGGTGAAAGCTTGATCGTGGAGGCACAAGGTTGCTTGGACCTTCATTGGGGCATGAAGCCCACAGGTTGAATGATGCACCCCCTCCCATTGGACACTTGGGAGGATGAACGTTGTCTCACTTGATCACCATTAGAGGATTACATGCTAGCCCCTTGCACCTCAACGTTGGCCTTGGAAGGCCTAAAACGTCACTTTCTATGCCCTAGACGTCACTTGGAAGCTAGGGTTTTTGATGGGATTCTCATGCTTGATGCTGATGTGACATGTTTTAATGGAGAGAGAGACGCTTGGCATGCACTAGAGCACTTGGTGGCAGGGCACATGGCCTTTGGAGGCCCAACGATCTTCATCAAGAGGCTCAACATCTCTCTTGAAGGCCTAACGTCACCCCTTAGGGCATGATGTCACCCCTAAAAAGGAAATTTCTTTATGTATTTTCTAATTTTGAGTTGTAAGAGGAAAATAGAAGAGGTCAGCCTCTCTAATTTGTTGTTGACATTTTAAAAAAGTGGACAAATTGGTTTTGAGTGACCTTGTATAAATAAAGGTCACTCCCTTTTCATTTTATCACCATGGATTGAGAATTAGATACATTCTTGGCTGAAATTTTCACCCTACTTGGTATTTGCTCTATCTATCTCCATCGGTGCATTGTGGATGATTTTACTTGTCTTTTGGAGGAAGAAGCTAGGTGATATCTCTTGGTGCTTGTCTCTTTGCTATGGTGATGGAATATTCTTGGTTAAAAAAGGTTTTTCGTGTTATCTTTTGGAATTGGTAAGGATTTTTCTGCATATTGTGTTGTTTCTTCTTGTTTCAAGTTTGATTTGGTCTAAATCCTTGGAGAAGTATAAAGGCATACACTCTCCACCAAGATTTATCATTGTTGTCTTTGAAAAGCTATCTTGCAAAGGTTGCTACAAGGAGTAAAAGGGCTTACACCCTTGTAGATTTACCTTGCTAGGTTTTGTTTGCTCTAGGGAATAAAAAGGCTTACACCCCTAGAGAAATAACAATCCCTAGCTCATACACAAGAGACTCCATTACCCAATTGATAAGGCACTAGTCTACTTGCATTGGAGATTCTATATTCATGCATTGGTATACGTGAATTTTTGAGATATTGCAATTGTTCAAGTTGGATCTATTTCTACATGTTATAGGCTTTCTTGTGCCCGAGGGGTGTCTTGATTGGCCAAGTAATTCTCTTTGCTGTTATAAATTAATGCTACAGCCATTAGGGCTGCTGCAAAAATATCTTTCTTCACTTATTGTTCATTATCCTACCGCTAAAAGTCACTAGCAAGCTGCCATAATTGTTCTACTAATTGAATGCTATCTTTTGGGTGGATTGTTTGTTGATTTGGTGGGTAGAAGTTGCTGCTGTAGAAATTGTTTGCTACGGCCATAAGGCTGTTACAATACTTGCTGATAACTCTAATTAACAGCCCCTTAATGCTACCAAACCTTGGTCTGACTATTGGGAATTTATCTAGTCATTCCTAGTTTTGTTTCCATCATCTTGCACTCGGTTTTGGTAGTCTAATTTGCAGCTGATATAACTTGTTTACTGCAGAAAATATATTTCCATACTGCTGCAATTTTGGGACAGCAAGGTTTCTTGCTGATTCCCCATTGGTTAAAAGCTTTGTTTATCATCTATTGTCTTGTTTTGGGCAAGGTTAACACTGTTTTGCAGGTACGCAACTTTGGCAAACCATTCACCAACCATCGAGACTCTCTATCAATCCTTTCTCCATCTCTTAATTCCGACCTTTAGGGGCATCCTCTCATACTCTTTCACTTTCCATCTCAATCACCCTAGGGTCACTCGGGATTCCCCCCTTGTGATGATTTCATCATCACTAAAGTGAAGGGAGTGTTTATCTAAGGTGACAGTGTTGATATTATGGTAGCTGCGGGAGGTATTTACCTCCACGTGTAAACCTGACGAGAATAGTATACTCCGGGAAGCAAGAAGAAACCCTAATGAGTTGGCTAATAACCCTAGAAGACTTGTCGGCTCAAGAAGATAATTTATATTAGGTTATTAGCCTCCAAGAGAAGAAGTCAGCCAGAAGAAATAATAATACACTGAACAGACAGATACCCAGAATGAGAAGTTGGCCCAGGCAGTTAGCCAAAATTACTATAAATACAGGAGGCCAGTCTTCATTCTGGCAGGCAATCTCAAAATTGCAGAGCAACACTTGTGCGCACTGCAATGCTCAGTTTTGAGAGCAGGTTTGAGGAGAGTTGTCGGTGCAGCTGTTGCAACTAGCAGTTACGTTTTGACTTGGAATATCTCTTGGCTAGGGTTTGGACTATCTTATCAGCTCTTGTTGGTGCGCTATCCTTGGGGAAAAGTGCACTACCCTTTGTTTGGCTATCTAGCCTAGGGTTTGCTTCCAGAGTGATTCTCTGTCAAGGTTAAGGTGCTCGGAGGGTGGCTTCGGCCTATGGTTGGGTGACAATAGAGATATTGTCAATAGTAAAAACGAGCACATCCATTATATTCTAACAGGTTATGGGCCCACACCTCCTTCATTCAATCTAACCGCTAAAAGGAAACATAGTCGTAAGGAAACATAGCCGTAGGTAAATACTCCCATAGTTGTCACGCCTTTGTGGTTTGGGTTGGGCTTTGCCCAAACTACAATCTGTGCGATAACATTTTGGTGCCATTGTCAGGGAGAATTTTGAATCCTCTTCCAAGCCCTAACGAAACTTGGCAAGTTATCCCAAATCCTTTCCCTAACTTTCCTAGCGACTCCACCTGAGGGAAGTTTCCTCTCCCCTTTTGATGATCTTTTCTTGAAGTTCATCTGGCAACTCCATTGAGGTATCACCCTAAGTGATGGAAGTATGACTCTATGGCGCTTTCAAGAGGCATATAAAGCTTTGGACGTTGAGTTCGTTTATTGGTATCCAAATAAATGTCCACCAAGATTGTGGGAGGATTGCTCGAAGTTTGATGGTGATCCGTCTTCGGCCATTGCACATATTGTCGAGTTTATTGAATTTGTTTTATGCCTTGGCATAGAACATGAAGATGTGATGGTATGGTTATTTCTGTCACTTGAAGAGAAGCAAAGAGACTAGATCAGGCATTCTTGAAAACCTAAAAGTATATCTTCTTCAACAGTCCTTATCTGAGAATTCCTTAAGTATTGGGGCCCTAGAGCTTAGAAATTCAAAGATATTATTCAAGACCTCGAAGACGCCTTTCTAAGACAAAGTCTTCCCTTGGACCCTATTGAAGGTTTGAAAGAAACACTTCTTCTAAAGTCTAACGAGAACACAATTGAGGAACAAAGGACTGAGGATAGTGATGATGAAATTTTTGCAGCTTTCAAGGAGATCATAGAAGAAAACAATGAGTTATGTGAACAATTAATAGAATATTGCCATAATAAAGACTTCTTGGTCGAGTTTTGAATGCAAAGAAAAGAAGAGTACAACACTATCCTTCAAGATTATGAAAGGGAGCCTACCCAAGACAGAGCATGGGAGCTTGCCATTGCTTATTTTGGAATGAAGACACTATGTGGCGTTGTGACAAAGAAATACGGTGCCCGGGAAGGCTTTCCAACCCAAGATCAATCATTCTTGATGCCTAAAGAAGTCTCGAAACTCATTGAAGAGCAAGCCCGTGGTGATGAAGTTTTTCTCAGAAAGCACGTCCATGAAGAAAGTTGCCAAGAAGAAGAAGATTCTGATGAAGTGAAACATCTCGAGAAACGAGATGAGACATTGGTATCGTTTTTCCCGCTTGATGAAGAAGAAGTTGTTCAGCCTTACATTGTTCCTATAGTTATCAGCCCTTGCTTTCCTCATGCATGTAAAGATGAGAAGGTGCTTGAAGAGATCTTTGAAGAAGGTCCTATTGGTTTGCTAGCGCAAGATCTCGCTGAGAAGTGTCGTAGAGTAAATTCCTGGTGTGCCATGATTGCAGAAAGGTACGACATCAATGATGAATATTTTGTTGAGGAAGACCTCAATGAAGTTTCTCACGCTAAAGACCCAAACGAGACATTGGTATCTATTGAGGAAAATAAAGTTGCCCAGCCTTGTTTTGTTCCTGGAGTGATTAGTTGCGAGAAAACAATCAAGAAGCAAGAAATCGAAAAACAAGTCCACGAAGAGAAGCAAAACTCCAAGGAAGTGCAAGATCTTGACAAAACATCACCCGCCAGAGAGTGAGCCCATGATGACAAAAAGAACAAGAGTTGCCTCTTTGATCCTTTCAAGAACAATTAGATGAAGTGCTCCTCATTGAGGATTAAGCCCCTTGTGATGAAGAGGCGTTGGAGCAGCATGTCCATGAAGAGAGCTACCAATAAGAAAAGGAAGAAATCCAATAAAGCGCAACATGAAGAGGACTTTGAAGGAGCATCAATGTCAGTCTCTCATGTGATGGAGATAAGGTTGACCAACATGGCTTTCTTTCATGCAAAGATGAAAAAGTGATTAATGACACAGATGATTTCGTGGACGACACCTTCGACATGGTTGATCAACACATTGATGATTTCATACATATTGGGAGGTATAGATGGGATGTGAGTTTCTTCATTTTTGATGGAGATCCCATTTACGACATAGAAGGTAGTCTTTAGATGAAAGGTGTTGATATATTACCCACAGAGTAATGGTTTTCTTGCCCAGGTGATCCAGTTATTTGGCATCCTAATGATAATATGAGTATAGATTGGCCTCATCCATTCAACGATGACTTGTCGCAGTGTACTCATGATGATGTTCATTCGTACCTTGGGGGTTGTGATGTATATCCTTTTGAGCACTCAAATTCATTATGCGATGAATATTTTCATCCATCATTATGCTCAAATCTTAATGAATATAAGACCATGGCCAACACAGAATGATCAGAGACTCACACTACAAAGTATCAGTATTTTCATCTTGGGGATTTTTGCAAGGATGTGTGGATGAAGAAGCAACATGTTTTGGGTATTGGGAAAGATTCTTTCTGTTGAAATAATATAACTGCAAAGAGTATTCTAATTATTATTGATGTATTATTCATTAGATCAATCCCCTTTTGCAGATTGATCATGTCGGGTATTATAAATGACCAAATCCCCTTTTGCAGGTTGGTCAAAACATAATTGTAATAGGCAGAATAAGAAGGCGGCCCCAGAATATATATTAAAGGTGGTTATAACCACCCAAAAGAAGAAGTCGTCCCTGCCAGTGAAAAGACACCTCCACACGTGTCAGAATTGTATAAATAAGGAGGCTAGCACCTCACTTAGACACACACTCACTTGTTCATCAAGAGATAATTTCGGAGCTGCAGTTGGAGAAGAGAGAGAGAGAGAGAGAGAGAGAGAGAGAGAGAGAGAGAGGCGCATTCTTGGGAGAGGACTTTCTGTATTTGTTTGAGTTATCTCTTAGGTTATCCTAGGGAAGGTGTTCCCGGGTGCAACCTAAAAATAAGACACCATCCAATCCCCAAACAACAAATGGAGAAGACTTTCAAAAAGTGGGAATGAGAAGAAAGAAAAAGTTGAACTAACTCGGGAACCAGAATAACTGAGCCAACACCTTAAAGGAAGGGAGACACTCACAGGGAAAAATTCAAATGTGTTTGGATTAAAATGTTTATTTTGTACTTATGTTTTAAATGTTAGATATAGGAGTTTGTGACTAGGATATTAAATATTTATTAATAATAGCAACAAATGCTAAGTTTAAATTATGTTAAAGTACACTTTAGAATGTTAGTAGGATAAGTATAACAACCAACTTAGATGGTGCTAACCCTTGGAATTTCTCACTTGGAAATCTTGGGGTTAGGAGCCAATATTACCTTCATCTATCGGTATTCAGACTTTTCTTCAAAGACAATGTTTGAGCAGGCCGCACTTGTTTCCCGCCTAGTGCAAGTGCAGAGATTGGTTCAATAGTGATTTTTTGCTTCAGTGACAGAGCTAGTTCAGTTCTTCATGGTTCAAAGAGACAGATTGTTGCTTTCAGCCAATTCCATATTTTTTAGGAGACAATGTGCGGAGACTCACGTGACATTTTTAAGCACAATATTGTTCCTGGTTGCATTATCATGCCAGTGAACCCTTTCCAAGATGTCATCTGAGTACTTTCTATTTTTAGCAGGCGGAAATAAGGAGGTCAAATGGTGATTTTGATTGCATTTCTGGATTCCTTACGAAAAATTGAATCCGATGAGTATATACACATTAACTTCCCAAAACTTTATATTTTTAGCAATGTCTATTTTTAGACATGTTATTTTTGGCAGTGGTCTCCTGATGGTCCTCGACACATATCTGGCATTTCTGAAATTTTAGGTAAGTTGTCATTTTGAGCATGTCTATTTTTCACAGCGTCTATTTTTGGCAGGAATGACACATGGCAGTTCCCAGAAATTATGTGGCAGTTAATTGGATGTTTGGATGAGTTGGCGTCCACATAGGATAGATGAGTCATGATGAGGGGGAGGTCACCCATCTTTTTCTCTCTGTAAGGGGGGTGCCCACCTTATTTCTCTCCACCATAATTTCCTCAACCACCTAAATTCCCATTTTCTGTAATGTCCCCCACCTCTTGATGAAGAGGTTTGGGAGAGACTCAATAGTCTAGTCATCCCCACTAGACTATAGTCTCATGCAGCATGGGGAAAAGTCAGCTAAACTCAAGATTATAATTTAAAGTTGACTTAAAAAGGTAAAAAGGTAAAAAGTAACTCACTAGAGCAATAGAGCGCTTGAGGTTGAGTTAGGAGTTGAAACTAAGGGTTAATTTAATTCAATAGAGAAATAGAAAGAGGTATAAAGGAAAGCCTAAGGCGCACCTCTCATTCATCTTGGATTATATTGCATTTGGCTATTGGGCTCTTGAGCACACAGTTTTGAGGGTTTTGAGAATACAAACCCGAGAGAACAACTCAGTGGTGAAAGATTCCACTCACCTTGTTCCAAGCTTGGTCTCGGGGATGAAATACTCCACCCACACTATTCTACAGTATTCACAGGTACCATCATCTATTCAAGAGAGAAACAAGTTGTACCCTTGAGGGTTTTCCAGCAAGGGGCGCATCATTCCTTGGAGAGGAGTTCGATCCAAGTTATTGGCAGGGTTTATTGACATTCTAACACCTGGGTATTTCTTGCAGGGCCTTGTCCATTAGATCTTGAGTGTTTTGAAAGGGTTACTCTTGCTATACTATTATCTGCAACTTTGGTACGTTTTTGAGAGGAGGAGGGCGCAACTGTGATTTAGATCTGTGTAGTTTGGAGGCGTTACACCTCAGATCTGACCCTGAGACTTCGCCTAGTAGCTTGTGGTGGCCCGATCTATCTTTCTAGAGAATTTCAAGGTATTTGAAGGCCTCCTTCATCAGGGCCGAAATATTGAGCTTGACAGTCTTTAGGAGGGCGCAATCTTACTTAAGGATTCATCAATTTGGTGGAGCAGATCTTGGCATCAGGGCTTGAGACTTCAAAGAGGGCTTCTATATGCCCCAATCTATCTTTCTGTGGAGTTTGGTGCTATTTGGAGATCTCCTTCAGCTAGGCCGAAATATTGGTTTTCTTAGCTCTACAACAGGACATACCATCAGCCAGGGGGGTTTGGACATCGACCCTAGTTCTTCTTGTGTTGATCCTCATTGTATATCCAGCCTTTGGAGGCTTGCATTTCTTTTCAAGAGCATTTTGTAGCAGCTCATATATTATCTATTGGAGCCATCGGATGTTATTCCAGATCTGCATCCTCTTTGTATCAGGTTATTGCTTTTCATAATAATAAAGGTAAGATCTATGCTATTTGGTTCCATATCTTGTGTACTGGTTAGATCTTGTAATTCCATTGAGTATATCTTCAGATCTGTGGTTAATAACTGAATATAAACCCTAAGACCGAAACTTAAGAGGCCAACCAACAAACACACACATACAAACAAGTGGTCAGATAGTGTTCCAAGCGAAAAAATTGGCTTCGGAACATTACAGTGGTATCAGAGCTTTGATGGTACAGGATTGGGTAAAGCAGAGCCAAGACATACTCAAGGAATTGAAGGATCATCTTCAACGGGCATAGAATCAGCAGAAGGTCCAGGCGGACAAGCACAGGGTAGAGCGCACATTTGAGGTTGGTGACTTGGTCTACTTAAGGCTCCAACCATACAGGTAGGCTTCTATCAAAAGAAGCAGAGCAGAAAAGCTCCAACCCTGGATTTTCGGACCCTACAGGATCAACAGGAAGGTAGGGGCCGTGGCTTATGAGCTTGAGCTTCCACAGGGTAGCAGAATTCACAACGTCTTCCATGTATCATGCTTGAAGAGGGCCATTAGCCAACACATCATGCCACTTGAGGTATTGCCACCCTTAGATGAAGAGGGACAGTTGGTACTAATACCAGAGGAAATACTGGAGGTTCAGGAGAAGAAACTACGAAGGAGAAGCATCAAGGAATACTTAGTCAAGTGGAAGGATCTATCTATTGAGGATGCCACATGGGAGAGTGAACAAATGTTACAGGAGACAGGCTCAGAATTGCTTGTGGGCAAGCAATTTCTAGCAGGGGAGACTGTAATGTCCCCCACCTCTTGATGAAGAGGTTTGGGAGAGACTCAGTAGTCTAGTCATCCCCACTAGACTATAGTCTCATGCAGCATGGGGAAAAGTCAGCTAAACTCAAGGTTATAATTTAAAGTTGACTTAAAAAGGTAAAAAGGTAAAAAGTAACTCATTGGAGGAGTAGAGCGCTTAAGGCTGAGTTAGGAGTTGAACCTAAGGGTCAACTTAACTCAAAAAAGAAATAGAAAGAGGTATAAAGGAAATCCTAGGGCGCACCTCTCATTCATCTTGGATAATATTTCATTTGGCTATTGGGCTCTTGAGCACACAGTTTTGAGGGTTTTGAGAATACAAACCCTAGAGAACAACTCAGTGGTGAAAGATTCCACTCACCTTGTTCCAAGCTTGGTCTCGGGGATGAAATACTCCACCCACACCATTCTACAGTGTTCACAGGTACTATCATCTATTCAGGAGAGCAACAGGTCGTACCCTTGAGGGTTTTCCAGCAAGGGGCGCATCATTCCTTGGAGAGGAGTTCAATCCAGGTTATTGGCAGGGTTTATTAACATTCTAGCACCTGGGTATTTCTTGTAGGGCCTTGTCCATCAGATCTTGAGTGTTTTGACAAGGTTACTCTTGCTATATTATTATCTGGAGCTTTGGTATGTTTTTGAGAGAAGGGCACAACTGTGATTCAGATCTGTGCAATTTGGAGGGGTTACACCTCAGATCTGACCCTGAGACTTCGCCTAGTATCTTGTGGTGGCCCGATCTATCTTTCTAGAGAATTTCAAGGTATTTGGAGGCCTCCTTCATCAAGGCCGAAATATTGAGCTTGACAGTCTTCATGAGGGCGCAATCTTACTTGAGGATTCATCAGTTTGGTGGACCAGATTGTAGAAATTTCCAGGTCCTATCAGCTGTCTTCTTGGTCTGTCTTTGACCAAGCTAAGACTCTAAGTTTCTTGCTGTCATAAGTTTTAATTTCTGCTGTTTTATAACAGCCAACTGTAGTTTTTGTTTTGTTGATGTGTTA
>ML808804.1:0-19055 GCA_009831015.1 Picea engelmannii
ATCAAGATACACATCTTGTTGAACCTATCCACTACAACATACAAATAGTCACGACCCCTTTTCAACATTGGTAAACCCCATACAAAATACATGGAGATACTTTCCCATGGATGGGATGGAACAAGAAGTGGTGAGTATAGCCCCAATTTTTTGTTAGTGGGCTCACAAGGAGAACACATCACACACCCCTTTACATATTTAGTTACAATTTCTTTCATCTGAGGCCGGTAAAAAAATCTCTGCAGATGAGCCATAGTTTTTCCTACCCCAAAATGACCAGACACAAGATAAGTGTGAGATTCACGTATGACATGGACTCATTCACTTGTAGGAATACATAGGTTTCCAAGATGGTAGAGTAGTTTTCCCTGCAGAACATAGTTCTCTAGTTGTGCACCATGGGTTAGCTTCTCAAATACTTATTTAAAATCTTCATCAATGACATATTGTTACATTTAGATATCATGAGATGAAGAATCATTCTTCAAAATAATAGAAGCAATAATAGGAGGTCTAGAAAGCATATCAACTACCTTGTTACTCGTACCCTTTTTGTATTTGATTACCAAATGAAATTGTTGAAGAAAACCCATCCACCTGTAGTGTCAAGATTGTTGCAGCTTAGTTTGTTCTTGGATATACTGTAAGGGTTGATGATCTGTATATATCATTGTTTCCTTCCCTAACAAGTAGTGATTCCATTTATTTACACTTTGAACTAATGCATACAAATCTTTATCATATGTTGGATATTTAATACACAACTTGGTTAAAAGTTTCAAAGTGGTAATAGATAGACTTATGATATTGCACCAATACTGCACCCATGGCGTATCTGTTGGCATTTTTATCGATCTCAAAAGGCTATTGAATATTCGACATTACTAATACTGGTGCGGTACTGATCTTTTCCTTCAAATTATCGAAATATTTTTGTTGCTTTACTCCCCACTGAAAAGTGTTCCTCACACTAGTTAAGGCATGCAAAGGAGTTGCAATAAAGGAGAAGTTTGAAATGAATCTCCTCCACTACTGGACTTCACCTAAGAATCTTCATACTTTGGTTACACTTTTGGGCTCAGGCCAATTTACAATTACATCAATCTTGGAAGGATCAATTCTCAATTGTCCTCCTCCTACAATATGACCTAAGTACACAAGTGCAGTCTTACCAAATTCACATTTGGATAATTTTACATACAACTTTTCCCTTTGAAAAGTATCCAATACTTTTTTTACATGCCTTACATGTTCATCCCAAGTCTTAATAAAGATAATAATGTCGTCTAAATATACAATCACAAAATCATCTAGAAATGGCCTGAATACATCATTCATCACATGCATGAAGGTTGTCAGAGAATTGAAAATCCTAAATGCCATAACTAACCACTCAAACAATCCATGTTTGGTTTTAAAGGCATTTTTCCATGCATCTTGTTCTACAATCTTGATATGATGGTATCCACTCTGCAAATCCAACCTAGTGAAATAAACAGCATTATTTAATTGATCAAGTAAATCATCTATTTGAGGAAGAGGGTATTTATTTTTCACTGCAATTTTATTTAAGGCTCGGTAATCGACACACATTATCCATGTCCCATCCTTCTTTGGAACCATCACAATCAGAGAACCACAAGGAGATGAGTTGGGCCTGATGACCCCTTGATCCAATAAGCCTTGTACCTACCTTTTTATCTTTGTTATCTCTACAACTGGCATCCTATACATGACCACATTAGGAAGAGGAGAATCCCGTTGAAGATGTATTTCATGTTGGACTTCCCTCCTAGGAGGTAATCCATTTGGTTCCTAGAAAATATCATCATACTTAGAAACAATATCAATTAATTATTTCTTATGATAAGGATCACATCCTTGGAAGGCACTGGATGCTCCGACATCCTTTTCCCTTACAACCATGAGTACATGTCTCTTATTAGTGTTTATGAGTCTCTTCATTTGTCCTGCACTAACAAGTGTGGTGTTTACCCTCATGTTGTGGGATCTAACAATATATTCCACTCCCCTTTTATTAAGGTGATATTTGTTCTCATGAAAAAAGAAGACTTCTTTTATGTCATAAATATAAGGACTCCCTGGCACTATGCCACATATATCAAGTGATACAACATCCAAATCCACTTCAACAATAAACTTTGAAGCAATAGAAAATCTAACCCTACATTTCTTGGTGACATTAAGTTTTTATTTATCACATACCCAACCAAAAGGATAAGGCTTTGGATGTGGTTTAGTTTCAAGAACCGTCTTTTTGAAAAGTTCTTCAGATATCAAGTTTATTTGGGAACCTAGATCAAATAATGTATCTATATTAGTTTTCTTAGATACAACTCTTATATGAAATAATTCATTCCTCTTTATTTCATCATCATGATATTCATTATTGGAATTTGTACTAGCATGAAAGGAATATTTACCTTGTCCTCCAGCCATTGTGATCTTTCCTTCATCTCCTGAATCAGAACCAAGATCTTGTTGCACTGTAGCAACGGTATTTGTCTTCCCCTTTCCACCAAATTGTTTCGGTCTCTTCTCTGGATGTAGTTTCCAATATTGTTCATAATCATGACCATTCTTCTTGCAATGAGTGCAAGATGATTTTCCTTCTTCCCTCTTTACAATGGTGGTTTTTTTTTCCTTCCATTTAAACTTCTTAAACTGCTTAAGTGGGAGATTGGAAGGTTTATTTGTGGGATATTCTTGAACATGATTTCCCCTGTTCTAAAGGTGAGTTGATTTCCCAAAAAATTAATCAAGATTGGTGGGGTTAAACAATAGTACAATATGATGAATATAATTGTGAAGTGCGCCAATATACTTCATTAAAGTTTCATAAGAATCCAAAGAAATATTTAATGCAAGAGCTTTCTTCCTAAATTCTTCTCTGAAACTTTGTACATTTTGAACTTTACTTTGTCTTAAAGTTTTCCATTCCATCATTGCTTTATGTAAATAACCCAATGGATAAAATTGCTTCCTTATCGTTGATTTAAATTTCGACCATGAGGAAACAAGATTATCACACTTACTTATGTCATGAAGTTTTCTCTCCCACCATACGAGAGCAGTGCCTTCCAACCAAAGAAAGGCCAATTTCACTTTGAATTCCTCTTCATTAATCTGTTGAACATGAAAATATACTTCAGCCTATCGGATACAATTATCTATATTTTTAGGATTAACATCTCCATTAAGAATAGGTAAATAAAATTTTACATCAATATTTAACAATGGTTTCTTAAGAGCAATTTTATGGCTAGAATCATGAGAGTGATGAGAATTCTCAGAGGAAGAAGATCTATAACTTGATGGTGAAGATGGAGGCTTAGGAGGGTCTCTTCCAACCCCTTGATTCACTGAAGCATTATCATCTTCTTGTGCTCCCTTTTTCTTCCCTTTCTTATTCATCCTCTTCTTGTAGTCTCCATGCATTTTGCTCTACCATTTATGACATGCGATAAAATACCATATGGAAGTTTTTCTCCTGTTCATCATGTTTTTCCTCTTCGGCCATTTTATTCCTTTGGGATGCACAACCAAATTCAGGATTGAAAGTCTTAATAGTTCCTTCACCTTGCTTATGCTTGGACTAGTAAGCATTCACACTCAAAAATTCAATTCAAATATGACTGCTCTAATACCAACATGATCCAGGATCTTTTCATCGATGTGACTAATTAAAGAATTGTATTAAATGAGAATAAATTGAAGTGCACCATAAATAAGGAATAACTAAATAATGAAGAGACATATGCATAAGATCTGAACATAAAAAATTGATAACAGAGTTCGACCCTGGTGGACTACATCTCCGGGTCCTTCTCTCAAATGGGTAGGCCTTTTTATTAACTCAACAAAAGAATTTGGAAAAATTCATAAGTATACCTCATTCTGGAGTGAAGTAATAAAGGTGGGCGAATATACCAAAATAGTCGTTAGGATAGTTGGTTGGCAGAGTTATATTAAGGCATAAGTTTTGGGGGAGGTCCCGGGGTCAAACCCGTGGGCCTCCCGTTTTACCCCTCCATATAACCTTATCACCAAATATGGCGTATTTTTGTGATATGTTGCTAACTGTGGCAGATAGTTGGGATACATCGCTAACTATGATGGATAGTTTATTTATACCACCATTTTTTATGGAACTTACTCCAAGTTTGGAGAACTAGGTTTGGCACCAACCAACCCTTTACTCTTTTTAAAATCCAGTTGTCGGGCGTCCTTGTGCATTTTCATGTTGCCACATGTAAGCCCATGAGTGGACCACGTGGTGGTCATTCATTAGCCCACGTCACCTCATTTCACGTACATCCACATCACCTGTGTCATGTCATCTTGCCATGTCAGCCTGCCAGGTGGTTGTATGGTCTTACACGTGGTTGTACAGACTGTCGCATGACACCTTCCCATTGGTCCACATATTTGACTTGAAAATTCCAAAAATGAGTGACACGTGGCAGCCTTTGGTGCTACCACATCACCATGTTGATGTCAGCATGACACGTGTCACCCTTTGCATATTCCACGTAAAATGTACAGATGATGATGTCATTTGTACTGATGTTGATGTCAGCAGTACAGATGCTGACCCATCCCTGCTAACTGGGATAGGTTGACAAAAAATTTGACCGGAAATATATTTTGATTTGTAACTATGTTTGACGAGTCATTTATGCCATTGGAAATATTGTGACGCACTCTTTGCGATGATGCCAAGTTCACTGAGTTTTGAGTACTTTGAATTTCCTCCCTTTCTCTGTCCGTTGAGGCCATTCTGGGATTCTTGGGATGCTTCTGTGAATTGTGATTTATCCTTAGTATTCTCTAGATCCTTTTTGGATCACAATGACTACAATAGAAAAAAAAAACATAGCAAAAAAATTAAACATTAAAAAAAAAATAGAAAAATTACACAATGATGAGAAGAAAAATTAAAAAAAATTAAAAAAATGTGTGACAACATTTTTTTGTGTTCTTTAGATGAGAACATCGGTGAAATTTTTTCTATACACCATATTTTTTATTTTTTATTTTTAAATATGGCTTATTCGGTTCGTTAATTATACAGAAACACATTGGTGCGTTTATGTCGAAAATGCGCACTAGAAAAGAAGAAAATGTTTTTTTACAAAAACGTCAAATTAGAAACCATTTAAAAAATAAGGCAGAGGGCCGACTGCATTTGGGATCTGATGCAATAAGTGGTCCCTTTGTATCACATGTCAAACAATTATATATAGAAAAAAAAAACAATAGATCTAAAATACCTAAAATGAAAATCCCTAATTATGAAGTGATAGAGTGAGTTAAACCCTAGGGTGAAATTTTTCATTCACGCAAGACAAAAAAAACAACAGTTTAAGGTAAGTATGATTTTTTTTTTTGAATGTAGGGTTTTGAGTGAATCACCATACCCTTCAAATATTGGTTTTATGAATATTTTTATTGTTCCAAAGTATTCTTCTACTCCACAATGCTCCCCGATATGTCTCTCTTCCAAATCTGTTTCCTATAAATTTTGGAAAAATAATTAAAATATTGAATACCATCTTAATATTAAAAACAAATTATGAAAAGGGTTTAGAGTGAATCACCATAGCCTTCAAATTATCATATTTTGAATAATACTGTGGTTCCAAAGTATTCTTCTCCTCCACAACGTTCCTTTGTATGTCTCTCTTGCAAGTCTCTCTCCTGCAAAATTTTGCAAAATAATGAAATAATGAATAGCTTTTTAGTATTTAAATGACTTTATGAAATTCGATTCTCGCTCTTTTTTTAATTGTTTAAAAACAATCATGCTTTTTATTTACTTTTTTGGCAAGACAATGCATTTATGTAAGACACGCCAGTGCTTCCATATTACATTGTGCACCAGTGCATCCATATTATTTGACGCACCAAAGACATACAATTGTTTTTTATTAACAAAATATAGAAACATGATGTGGTTGATTTTTCAACACACTGGTGCTTATTGTTAATATGTGCACTAGTGTGTTTGTGGTTTATAAGCACACCAGTATGCATTTAAAGTTATTTGAACTTTTATTTGCACATAAAATAGTATATTCATCTGAAATTTTCTTTTATGTTGAATTCACATGAATTGCAATACTTCAATATACATTTTACGTTTTATGTCACCTTATTCTTAAAAAATGGTTTCAAAAATATATTCAAACTCAGATTGTGGTATGGTCCTCGAAATTTATTTTAGATATGTACAAGAAAATTTGTTGCTAATTTTGTTGAAATGCAAGGAGAAAATATTATTATATGATCAAATGGCCAATTCTTCAAATTCTAACTCATTCCATATTGTTCAAAGTCCATCGTGGAGTTCTCCCTTTTCATCTCCAGTAATTTTAACTCATTTAATTTATGTTTCAATTATCTCATTGAATTTTTTTTTATCTATGTCAATTTGAATAAAAATGTATCCAAATTTGGAGGATCATGATTCAGAATCGAGTTCATATGCAAAAAATATTCCAGTACTGGTTCAAAAATGTCAGAACGTCTTATCAGGAGAAACATACTACAAGCAGTTGGTAGATGAAAATGGAAAGCCTGTTTACCCTACCAATTGTGACATTCCATATTCCATCTTCAATCCTTGGCTGGTAATGGTAATAATTGTTTGGTATAGTATAATTTGAACAAACAAATTATTACATTGTTCTTACTAATAGCATCGATGTACTAATGATCAATTTTTTTCAAATTAGGATTCTTTTGATGATGATCGACCTACATACCATCATTCGTTGCACCTCACAACAATGTCAACCCCATAGAAGGTTTCAATGAGAGCACAACTCGGAGAGGAAGCGTACCAAGAATGGTTGAATCAACCACCTATTCAATTCCCACTACATCCAGATTCACCAATTAGGAAGGACTACAACAATACTAGAACTTCTTCAGAAGTTGGCAATGGAGACAATCAAAAAACGTTTGGTATGGATGATTACTTACAGGATATGAATTCCATGGAGAAAATGTTGTTAGACACATTCCAAAACGATGATCTAGGGGATGATGCTCATATCAATGGTACCATTTTCAAAATCCTAAAATATGTTTCCACCACCCCTCTCTTTGGACATAGTGCCCTGTCAAAGTCTACCTAGCTTGGGACAACAATGTTACTTTACAACTAAAAGAAAAGTTTGTCATGTCAAATGCCTGTTTCTCAGCAATATTGAGGTAATTGACCAACAAATGGCTTATATTAATTTTGTGAAATATTGTCACAGTACAATCAACATTATAAATGGTTTCTTTTATAAATGTTAAATGACCTTGTACATTAATTATGTTTCCTACTAACTGCATGATATTCAAATATAAGGCTCTTCCTAGTGTTAATGTTTTGCTCGGTATTTGCGAAGAGGAAAATCAATTGTTGAAAATTTTGGGTGTTGAGTATATATCATATCATGCATGTCTGAATGATTATATTCTATATAGAGGAGAATATGCAGATAAAGAGATATGTCTGAAATGTGGGCATGATAAGTACCATAAATCAAATAAAAATGGTAAATTTCATGGTTCTCCTCATAAGATATTGAGGAATATGCCTATAATACCAAGGATTTGGAGGCTCTTTCATTGCAAATAATTAGCTATGTTGCAGGGATGGAATGCCTCACACAGAAGTGAGTCGGGATTTATGTGAATCCCAACAGATTCAATAGCCATGAATATTATAGAATACATGTCCAGAAAAATTCAAGGATGAAGTATGAAGTCTACGAGTCAACACAGAAATGGATGGCATGAACTCATATTCCATCCAAAACACCAACTATTATGTTTGGCCTGTAGTAGTGATCAATAAAAATACCCCCCCATGGTTGTCTGTGAAGGATGAGCATCTTATGTTGGGTCTTATAGTCCCTGGTAGAAGACAAGTGAAGAATATGGATGTCTACCTACAACCATTGGTAGATGAATTGAAGGAATTATGGGAATGGATACATGTATACAATGTATCAAGACCTATCGCAACAGAGAGGAGTTTTACGTTGTATGAAATATGTGCTTACACCACACATGATTATTCGGGATTAGGATTTTTCTCTGGCAATTAAAATGTTTGTTGATTTGTTTACATACGTAATAATGTTTATTTGCATATTTTATTCATTTTGATTGGCATTCTATTATTAAACGCTAATGTGTTATGTATACAATAATTTCACAGGTATTGTAACTAAAGGATATAATGGATGTAAATTTTGTGGACCTTCTATGAAGGCTAGGTGGTCCAACCACCTATTAAATCCAGTGTACGACTGCTCAAGGGTATTCCTCCTAGAATAACACCCTTATAGAAGAGAAAAATCCACTTTCAATGGTAAACTAGAGAGAACCAAAATGCCTGCAATAATGACACCAACAGAATGGCTTAGAGCATATGAGAGAGAGAAGGAGAAGAAGATTACAAAAAATTTCAACTAAAATGGGGAGCCTATCTTCAATGATCTAGAATTCTTCAACACCTATGTTGAGAAATTTCCCATTGGGATGAAAAGGAAATCTATATTTTATGAGATCCCCTATTGGGACCATATTTATATTTCCCACTTACTAGATCCCATACATATATTTAAAAATGTTTCATCTTCTTTATGGAGGAACATATCATCCAAATAAAGTGACACATTGGTTGTGAGGAGAGATCTTATTTCTTCAAAAAATAAAAATAAAAATTGGACAAGACAAGAAATTAGAGGAGAGGTTGGTCCCTCTTGGTCTTTCAAAGAAGGTGATGTCACATGGATTTTGAATAAAGAAGATCTTTCTTTGGAAAAGGAAGTTATATTGGGTGTGAAGGTTCCTTCTTTATATGGGTATTCCCTATAACGTTGCTTCAATGTGCGTAAAGACCATTTTTAGGGTTGAAATCACATGACCATTTGAGCCTTATAAAGGTACAACATGTGTCCAAAATATGATTTTATTATTTATTATTTTTATTTTTATGCCATGGGATAAAACAAAATTAATTTTTTATGTGTTTACTTTGTAGTGTCTTTATCCTCTGCTCGTGCGCAAGTGTGTGAACCATGACTTTCCCCATGAACTAAGGCATGCCATATATAAATTATCTGCATTTGTACATTGGATCACATCAAAGGAGATTCATATGGCTAAAATTCCATGGTGGTGTCAAGAGATAGTTGAGAATGTTTGTATGTTTGAGAAGGAACTGCCACCAAATTTCATGGACTTGCAGGTTCATCTTCTAATTCACCTAGTAGATGAGGTTGAATTAGTCAGGGTGGTATCCTATTGTTGGATGTTTGTTTTAGAGAGGTACATGAAGAAATTGAAAGGATTTGTTCGTCAAAGGGAAAAACCCAAGGGGTATATAGAAGAGGGGTACATATCATATGAGTCTTTCTATTATGATAATGAGTACATCAAGCAGATTGACAACAAAGAAGGTGCAGTGATTTGGGATGAAGAAAAAGATGAATACAAAAGATAAGGGGAGCTTCTCCAAACGAATGGAAAAAGGCACTTGATAAATAGTAAGTGACTTATCATTTGTCAAATTTCTACCTAGTAACTATTGACACTTAAATTAATAATGTATATTTTCATCATCTAATATTTACTATATATTGGTTTGATTTCATGAATACATTAGCGAATTCAGAAATTGATTCAATCAATAAATTCATTCTTTGCAATTTGGAATTAACATAATTGTGGGTCACATTGTACAGACATAAGAGGATGAAATGGGAAAGTGATAGGAAATAATTCATATGGTTGAATGGTAGAATTATTCCTTGTCCTGATCATTTAAAATAAAATATCCCAATGATATGCCCCAACAGTTGGGTTGTTGACCAAGTCAAAGACAAATACGGTGCATCTGGTCATTACCCACGTGAAGAAGAGGATGCACTAACTTGGTAATAATTTTTTTGCGTACATAATTTTTAACTTCGTAATGAACATTTGATTTGTATGTACATCTATATTATTTTATATTTTAATGGTCAGGTAATTAGACACATATTGACACTGTGATTTTTTCATTTTTTTATAGGTGCATTTGTTCCCATCTATGTGGGCATATGGACATCATTTCTGCACAGACGATGTTGATGATGGACACATGAAATAAGACTGTGGAGTGGAAGTCGATTTCAACCAATCTATTCGTTCTAGCCACCGCATTCAAAACACCATACAAGGGAAGTTAGGTTACGTCGGAAAGATACAAGAGATCATTCGAGTGGACTTCTCTTCTTTCCAATGTGTTATTTTTAGGTGCAAGTGGTGAGACACCTTTGATCGGAATAATTTAAAGGAAGATAGTGATAGTGGGATGATATGTATCAACTCTAAAAATATGTGGGATGAATCTAAGGAGCCTTATGTTTTCCCAAAAGAATGCAACCAAGTGTTTTTTTACCCAATTGTGTTGGATAGGGATTGGTGGTTTGTATTAAGACACAACCCTAGATCAAAACATATTTTTGAGAACAATAGTGCTATCATGCCAAGAGAGGAAGATAATGAGGGTGATGACAACAAAGAGTGATATGTACATGATTTATTTCATCTTTAATATTATTGTTGTATCTTTTTGTTATATTATTTATTTCGCTAATTATATTATTTTTTATTCATCTTCTGACAGACGAAATGTTAAGTTAATTATAACAAATCTTTGAACAATTTTATTTTGTTAACAGTTTGTTTGATGCATAATGTGCTTGTCTTTCAAATTATTTTTGATTTCATGGAACATTTGTTATTTGAACATATCTATATGTCATTGCAT
Source organism: Picea engelmannii (assembly GCA_009831015.1). Classification (NCBI taxonomy): domain Eukaryota; kingdom Viridiplantae; phylum Streptophyta; class Pinopsida; order Pinales; family Pinaceae; genus Picea; species Picea engelmannii. The sequence continues at coordinate 10,844 of ML808804.1, forward strand.
ATATTTAAAAATGTTTCATCTTCTTAAAGTATTTCCAATTGTGAAATCCTGAAAAATGTTAAATGTCCAGTTGAACTTTTAATGGGATATGAAATTATACTTTTTGTGTTGATATAATTAGATGTAATGATATGGTTGATAGGCATGTTTAATAGTACATGTTTTTGGATATGTTAACATGATGATTCAAAAATTGAGTTTATGTTCATTTATTTTGTAGATTTAAAAGTAATATTAACAAAAAAATGTGGTTTATGATTAAAAAATTAAATTTATAACATGATTTTGTGATAATTTGGTTTTAACTAAAGTAAAATTTGTTATTTTACATACTTTGGTCATTGCTTTTGAAAACATTTATAAAATTATGCCCCCAATGTTGAGTAAAACCACAATTAATGAAGTAATATTTTAAAATTTGATAGCAATCAACTTACAAAATAATGAAAAAAATAACAATAGGAAGATTTGCATCCATGAAATTTTAAATCCAATAGAATGCTTATCATTGGAGATCATAACCTTTTTACAATAATTTTTTTTAGTGTAGAAGAGTCTATTCAAAAAGAGTAATTAGTACAAAGGAAAATAATATTTATTCATATGTAATTTTGTTTTTGAAAAACAAAATTAGTTAGAATGAATATGTATAATGAACTATTTATGGGATTATAGTTTCAACCATATTGAACTTTGTAATTTATAAAAATAAACATGATGGTGATAACCATGTTATAACAAACATAAATAACATCTAAAATACACATTTATATTCGCTAGCTAACATCATCTAATTATATATACCTCTAGCACATATAAACATCATTAATTAGCTAGCACACATATCTAATAATTTAATAGGGCATCATTATTGTGATCACATATAACTAAAGAAAAGTAGTTTCTAACATCATCATCACACACATCTAACAAGAATCATTTAATGTACACATCCATCAAGAAAATTTAACATTAAACATATCTAACATGACATAAAATGTACACGTCAACATCAACATATAAATTAATTAAGCATATCATCATGATCAACAGGAAAAATGCACGTCTAATGAACAATGTTATAAAATACACATCTATCAAGCACATTTAACATCCAAAACTAACATGACCTAACAATATACACATCATCATCAACATATAAATTAAGTGCATCGTCAACATGATCAATAGAAAAAAAAACACCATATATATATATATATATATATATATATCATGACCAAGTCAAATAATTGCTATAACATATCTGGTCTAGCCAATGGCATAATCTACATATCTACAATAGTAGTGGAGACCTGGTCTATAGTGGAAGATGATGTATGATGAATAGGTCCTACCTTCTCATCTAGGTGAGGTGAAATAGGAGGATGAGGAATAGCTATGACATGCTCATCTAGGTGAGGTGAAAGAGGAGGATGAAGAATAGGTCGGACATGCTCATTAAGGTGAGGTGAAAGAGGAGGATGAGGAATAGGTCTGACATGCTCATGTATGTGAGGTGAAAGAGGATGATGAGAAATATGTGATGCCTCCTCATGATCTAAGTGAGGTGAAGGAGGATGACGAGGATGTGGAGAAGGATGATCACGACCACCCTCATAAATTGATCGGGTACTCGATGAATGGGTTGTACTGGAAGAAGAGTTGTGCCTATCATCGGGATCCCTCCTCCCTGCTAGTAGACTAGAAGCTCCAACGATATGACGCATAAGAGGAATCAAATCACACAACATCTCCCTCCAAAGATCCAAGATCATAGAATCTGCCCCGATGTATCGCATCAAGGAAGGTCAAACTCCCACCTTAGTAAAAAGTGCAGAGAGTCGGTCACCCAACTCCAACCTGAATTTGGTATCAGACCTATGACACATGTTTCCGAGTATCTGCACTTGATGACCTTGACCCACCATGGCATCATACATCATATCCTCATTGTCATTTGATGGGGGAGGAGGAATTTCCCTAATGAAAGTTCCAATATCTTATGTATATATAGTACAGAAAAATAATTACACTATTAATTCATTAAACAATTTAATAAAATAAGTTAAAGAACGTGTTAGAATTAATTTTATTCTAATTAAGTAAGAAAATAAAATGAAACTATATTAATTTAAAAAAAACACTAATATTACCTCTATCATCTGGTGGCTCATCTTCTATGAAGAGGATGTTTGGACATCCTCTCCAATCCAAACCCGCGTAAGGACACGACACCATGATGAACATGTGATCCATTGCACTTCCTGGTAGCCCTAGTGTGTCTGGAAAAATCCTGGATAGAAAATCCACCTAACCCCTCTTGGGCATCATCTCCCCCCACATGCGTTTCCGTGCATGAGTCCTTTGCCTAGGAGGCTAATGGAAAAAAATTGGCCTCATCTCTATAAGCCTCTCAAAAAATAATCAAAACAATTATAAGGAAAATGGGAAGTTCGACCTCCCACATATCATAGATCGACATTTGTCGAGTGCTAAACTATCCTAAGAAAATGGCAGACCATCTTATACACCATGGTTTTTGTACCAATGAATCAACTTAATACAAAAGAGGGAAGATAATGCACTTCCCATCACTAGTGAAATGGGATATGGTAGTCACTAAGAGTGAGAGGCACCTAAATCCTCTGCACCAAAAGAGGTGATTTTCATCTTTCCACTAGACACCTGAAAGTAAACTGGGGATAGTACCTCAACCCCAATATATCGTTGAGAGTACATGAGTTGAATCTTAGTGGAAACACCCACTGGGACATCTGGGAACTGGGGAAAATCCTCCCCTCTCCTAGATAGCCCAATGATAAAGTAAATATCCTCCTCAGTGGGATGGTAACACTGATCCGGACCCACACGGAAATCCTGTCATTGGACATCCCATCGATGGATCAGATGCACCAACAACCTGAAGTGTCCCTTAAGGGATGTAGCCTCCTCATATTACTTATGGAGGAATGCATCCCTCAAGAGAGCATGAGTCGTTGGAGTAATAGGGAAAAGGTACAAATCCATCTCCCTATCCCTCACCTCCCATTCCCATACAACATTGTACAGGTCCACCCTCTTCTCCAGTTGCTTTTTTTGTTCTCTCCGCTCATGTCTCTACATGATTAACATATGAAATACATCAGCCTCACTCATACATAAAAAATAAAAAAAATCTATTCAATGGTAAATTTATATATAAATATAGATAAATTATATTAACGATGCACTAAAAAAAAGTCACGCACCATCGGCAGTTCACCCATAGATATTGTGAGCACCATCACTGGTGCGTCAGTGTAAACTAATGCACCGAAAAAAATATGTTCTACTGTTTTATGTGGTGCGTTGGAAAATGGTACCGCACTAGGGTGGTACAGTACAATAAACCAAAAAAAATTAAAATTTTAAAGAATGTAAACAATTATTTAAAATTAGAAAAAACACTTTGTGCATATAGGTTCACTACATGCACCGGTGCGTGTAACTAACATAGTCACACCGTCACATAAAATTTAACAAATTTTCGAGTATGGAACTTTATTACAGTCTGTTCTGGTAATTACTATCGCATTGCACACAATGCCACCAAAACAAATATTGGGTGCACCGAAACACAATGTTACATTTCTCGGTAGTGTATTTGGTAAACATGAATGCCCCGGTGTACATGTTTACCAATGCACTACATAAAAATATATCTGATAAGGGAGGTGCGCTATGTACTTTAACATGACGTTGCATTATATGTACTTTGATGCACTGTCCCACCAATTAAATGATTTTCTTTGGTGCGTTGTTAAACTAATGCACCGGTGCATTTGTATTTACCAACAAACCGTCGAGAAATGTAACAAGGTACGCAGTGCTCCTTGTAAATTTATAGGTTGCATCGTACGTGGTGCGAGCCGACAACCCCAAATGCACCACGTTGTTTTTTTGTGTTTTTTTTTTTTTCAATTAAAATTTCACTCAATTTTAAATTTTAAACCAGTTAAAACTTAAGTTAAGAAGAAACAAGGAGATTACCTAGAAATTTTGTCGTCGAGAAGGCATAGTTGCGACGTACTCGAAAAAAATAAATTTTCCCACCATTTGGTAAAACTAAAATTCATGCACCCAACAACAAATGAAAGGAACACAACCAAGAAAAGCACCAATGGAAGGACGTTTCATATAGGCAAAGGTTGCACTGGTGCTTTTGAGCTCTACAACACTAAAAATGGTTAAAATGATTTTTATCGTCAATAATTGTTTTTTAATAAAACCATGTTCTGATGCGCTTGATTCACAACCGCATTGGACCATACATGTTTAATGAGCACACTATTTATATATTTAAAAAAAAACATCCCTAGCATGGTGCGTGTGTGTTTGTGTGTGCACCAGTCTGTATACGACTCCATAGCACATCGTCATTTATTTTTTTGAAAAAGTACAATAGTGAGAAAAATTTTGTTTAAGCATGACACGATGCGGTATAATAATAGATTCCCCAGTGTGCTTGGGTTTACAGAGTGCATCGCCTAAATTTGGAAATTAACCCTAACACAGTCCTCCATATTGGAGCACTAGTGTGCATGATATAATGGAGGGCACCAGTATATTTATTTTTACACAATCCTACATTTTTGTGTAAATGTTTTTTATTTAACCATATGACGGTGTGCTCTACTAATAGCACACTAGTACTTCTAGTGTTACATTGTGCACCATATATTTTTAAAAGAATGTTATTATAGTGCATCATTATTTCTCGATGTGTCCTTATTTCTATAGCGCACATGATAATATTGTTCTTTATTTGAAATAACCCTACTACAGTGCGCTAGTTTTGAGGGCACCAATGCGCCTATTGTGGAAAATGCACCAGTGTGTTATGTAATTATAAAAGCACCGGTGTAAAAACACCTACTAAAACCTTTGGTCGCTCACATCCACTAGTATCATCTGCTATTAATGGATTTTTGGGATATTTTTATAGGGGTGTCCACAAAACAATCTACTAGAGGGTATTTTCCTTGTAGTGGTATGTACATGGGTTGTTGAAGGAACAATTGCGTACATCTGTACAAGCTCTTCTAGTCAGGGGTAGGTCCGTAAAGGCTGACGTCAGGTGACCTCAACAGTTCATACAAGTGGCATGTAGTAAATTTGTGAGCAGAGAATATTTACAAAGTATTGTTGAAGTTTGTTTTTCTTGTTTGTATATTGTAGGACAAGGTTCTCCTTAGATTTGGTGATTTTTAGAGGACTAGTTATGTCCTCAGATTTGGAGAATTGGATAAAGTTACAGAACCAAAATATTGTGTCTCTTGTGTATTGATGATTCATCTATGATCTTGTTATTTCCCTACATATGTTTTCAGCCAATAATTCTAGTGTAAAGTTGTCCAATGATAGTTAGATGACTAGGAAGCAATTTTTAGATCTAAAATTAGTCATGTTAGCACATAGGATGTATAAGGGTCAAATTTTTAAGCTTCTGGGTTTTAGTCATAGGGTCTTTTTATTTTGTTTTTTTTTATTCATGCCTTATGTCAATAAATTATGTTTTAATTGTTTCATGAGTCAATAAATCTTACCATAGTCCATGTGATATTCTTGGTGTTATGATAGTGGTCATCCTCATTAGAGAAAAAGAGGTGAGTGTTGGTCACAACTTTGATTTTAAATCTCATCATTATCAAGTTGTGTGTCTCAAAAGGGTTTACAAAAGCATTTTTACGTCTTATTTAACCGTTTGAGGGCCAAATCATGCGTCAGGTCGACCTGCTGCAAACTCACCTGAAAGTTCACAGTGAATCAAGAAAGTACCTCATGCACTAATCACATACCATTATGATTTGGAAACATGGAAATGAGTATCTTATTTCTTTCAATTTCATTTATTCATCATTTTATTCAAGTCGATTTCAAGAGGCAGATTTATCAGTTTGAATATAGTGCGCTGCAAACTGGTTTGAATTATGGCATTGTGGATTTCTTGTAGCAGATGAAGGTGGATTAAAGCCTCCCAAGAAATGTCAGTTTGATTCACAGGACAACAGTTGAAGCTTCAGATATACCAAGTACCATATTTTATAATCAAATGCATTGTCTTAAGGTTTATTATATTGGATTCTAGTCACTGTAATTTTTCTGCGCGCTGCAAACTGTTGCATAACATTTGTGCTGCAATCTTCTTGCATTGCTCAAAACCTACAGTATTTGTATATTAAGACTTTACAGACCCAAGTTTCTTTCTTTATACCAATAATATCAATTTTCAGCCATTTCTTTCAGCCATGACCTTATCCACTGCATTTTCCTGTTAGTGCTACAAACTATATACATTGAAGGCATTGCGAACCCTCTATTTTCTCACTTGAAAAAACCCTCACTGACTGTGCTTTCACTCAAGTCTGCGGTTTTTTATCTTTTTCAAAGTCATTTTCCTTTTCATACTTTGGGATTTGCAAACCTCTTTCACTAAACCCTAGTCTAATATTGTGCACTGGAAACTTGACTGTGCACTGCAAGCTGAAGGATCGCACTACGAATCCTCTGTTTTACACAAAATTGCCACGAACTTTTGCCTGGTTGCAGTCTCATCTAGTTTAGGATTTTTTTCTTTTCTCTCATCTCCTACTTGAATTCCTTTCATTATTGCACTATTTTTGTACATGAATAATTCATTCAATAAATCCTATATTGTACAAAATTCAATTCAAAAAAACCTAAATCTTCTTGTTTCAATAGCACCAGGAATAGTGCCAGGTTTAGCTACAGGAATAGTGTCGGAAATAGTGCCAGGAATAGCATCGGAAATAGTTCTAGGATTAGCACCAATTTTAGCCTCATGAATAGCACATAAAATAACACCAGGATTAGCACCAGGTGTTGCTTCCAGTTTTTCTTTTGATATGCCTTCCAATTTTGCTTCCAGTTTGGCTTTTGGTTTGGCTTCCAGTTTTACGTCCAATTTTTCTTCTAAGATGGGTTCCAATTTTTCTTCTAGTTTGGATTCTGGTTTGGTTTCTAGCTTTACATTTAGTTTTGCTTCTAGTTTTTATTTCTGCTTTGCTTCCAATTTTGTTTTGGTTTCACTTCCATTTTTACTTCTGATGTGGCTTCCAATTTTGCTTCCATTGTTGCTTCCTTTTTTTCTTCAAAAAATGGTTCTTGTTTTTCTTACATTTATTAATTTAATATGTTTTATTTCAATTTAATTAGTTAAATATACCATGTCTCTTAAATAACTTATATGATTATACAGTAATTCATATAAATGGATTTAAAATATTTTATAGGATAACATTTATAAAGATTTTTTAGGGAAATGGACATCCATACAAATTAACAACATCATTATACTTATTAAATATCCATCAAAATAGAATCTACAACATCCAATATATATAAAATAACAAGATAATTATTATAACATGATCATCATCTATAATTAAATCAAGTGAGTCAAATATCTATAATTTAAGTGAATTTGACAACATCCATCATGAGGATTTAATCAAAACCATCATACATAATAAATAGGCATCCAAAAATCATCAACCACTTTCAATATATAAAAATTGATGAGTCAATACTAATAATATTATCATCATATATAACTAAAAAAAGTGAAAGTCAAATATGCCAGTAGATCAATAACATGTGAAAATGATACATGTCCAACAGTCAAAATAAGTCAAAATGATACATCATGTACAAATGATATAAATAAAAATGATAAATTATGTAATACAAAAAGATACAAGTCAATATGATACGCCATGTCCAAATGATATAAGTCAAAATGATACATGTCAAAATGATACAACTCAATAATATGGCACTGGAGGCTGTGAAAGTGATACATATGATAGTAACCATGAAAATATGCATTATAAAAATATATAAAAAATGATCCATGATGACGTATATATGATCATGAATGTCATTGGTTGCTACCTGCTAATGCCTCATCATCATCATCATCATCATTTGCATCGACATCGGCCTTGATGTCATCTATATCTCTGTCATCATGAGCATCATCTTCCATCTCAACATCAGACCCAACATCCTCTGGATCTATTTGATGAGGATGATTCGGATCTTCTGGAATATCCTTGTTCTGCAAAAAAAACATTTAGAATGAAAAGTTATTATTTATTTCATGAAATAATTAATTTCTCTGTTATATATATATATATATATATATATTACA